>JAJMAK010000412.1:0-13442 GCA_030572615.1 Metschnikowia lachancei | reverse complement strand
TCATCAGTGAAATCGATAAGCAGATCTCCTCGCAAAATCTCTGGGCCATTGGCGAGCTCCAGCAGACCATCGTGTGTGAGTTGGAAAACTATCAACAGATCAAGATGAAGTTGATGGACATGATTGCCGACTCCACCATTTCCACCCTCAACAAGGTCAAGTTGCTTTTGCTCTACGTGGGGAAATTTCCCGCCCGAACTGCCGACTTGGATTCGTTGCTTGCGAAACTCAATGACCCCGTCACCACCAGTCCACCCCCAACAGTTTCTCAGTTGCTGCTTATCCAAAACTTCAACAAGCATTTCCGCGTGCAGCTAGAATCTGGCGCGTCCACGGAAACGACGTCGTTTGACCAGAACAACATTGGGCAATTGTTCAACAAAAACCGAATCAAGATCCAGCAGCTTTTCAACACCAACAATGCTGCCAGTAACCGCATGCCAAAAACTGACAACATCTACATGCAATACATCCCAAAGCTCAACGATATTTTGGCGCTGGTCACTGCTCACTCGAATAGTTCACAACAGCAGAGCAGAGACCAAACCCCTGAAGCCCAGGATATGGCCACACTCGTCCCGGATACCGTGGCCAACCAATACGGAAATGTGGAAAAGTTGGGAACACACGAAGTGATTGTTTATTTCAAGGGTGGCGTCACGTACGAGGAAGCACGGTTGATCCATGATTTGAGCGCTTTAACTCCGGATGTGAACTACATTGTGGGAGGCGACCAGGTGTTGAACAGTGAGCAATGGGTCGACAAAATGTGCGATGAAGTCAACAATGTTGGTGGCTCAAAAGATGCAAGAAGTTCGAGGGAGGTTGATTATGCCCAGCCGGATAGAAGGGCACAACTCCGGGACATTCTCTGAGGGACTGGATGTGTGGTTATACGAATACTGAATAAAGGAGATGAAAAAGATGATGAATTGGTTGCGATCAAGAGTACAATATGGGTCATGGTGTCTCATAGTGAGATAGATGCGCTGATTTTGTTCTACTGGAAACGTCAAAATACTTCCAGCGGTTTTACAATGTGCCAAACACATTCTTTCTTACTACCTTTCAAAAGTGTAATGCTTGGTGGGGATAATTAGCGTTTTACCTCCTTCTATCAGCACTCCCAAGTACTTGATCTTGGGGAATATCAAGAACTGGGGAATATCAAGAATCATATGCGTTTTTTCCAACAAAGTGTTTCAAAGAAGGTTCCCTCCAAAAGATTCGAAAAAATGATGACTATTCGCTACGAATAGGAAGGATGAGGAAAATCAGTTAATCTGGCATCATCAATCCTGGTTTAGCTGCTTCCAAAGTGCACCGATGCAATAAAAGGGTTTAAGCACTACCCAAAAACGACGGGTTCAGCAATTTAGATCCTATGAGAAGTACTTTCAGGTAATGTACCGGGACGCGTGGGTGTGAATACCTGATATACTCGTCATATTTGTTAATACGTGCTTCATACGTCTTGAGTGGCTCGGATAACAGAAGAAAATTCAAGTGAGATATGTGCTTGGCAAATAGCGGTGTTTTTCTTTAAAGCTATTTAACGGCACCTTAAAAATGGAACAAGCGGAGAGGAAATTGAAAAGCATTGTATTTTCTACTCCTGTCAATTTGCAGCGTGGTGAACGCCTTTGAACGTGTGATTCAGCATTTAATGTTCTGCTGTTTCAAAGACTGATGCAAGCTTTCCTTTCTTAAGTTTACTATTTCGGGTTACACACCTTGTTATTTTAAGTGCTTGAAATATTTGCTAACTGCTTGTGACAAGGAGTTGATTAAAAACCATTTTTTCAAATAAGAATGTGGGTTTTCTGAATCGAACATCCTCCGACAAAGAAGAAATTGCCATCCCCACCCAAGATGATTCCGAGGAATGTAATGCCTCGCACCCCAATTTTCCGAATGGCGAAAGACTATTTGTCTAATGCCAATGCCTGTACCCTCGGAGTCTTTATTTTCACGGGCTAGCAGCATAGTCTCGGACGTGTGAAATCGATTACTTCCGGATTGAATCAAAGCTTTGGCTGTTCTCAAATAAAAGGGAATCAAAGATGAAGTGATTACCTACATTGCTCCCATTCAAGACTTGAAAGCAGACAAACTCATTGGTCTGGATATGAGGCCTCCTGATACCAGCGTTCTACAAGAACCAAGGGATATGAGCGATTTTGAGTCTCCTGATACCCGCTTTATGGAAGATTTGGATGCTGTAAGTGAGCTAGAGGGCAATATTAAGCAAGGATGATGAGAGTGGTTGAAAAGAAATACTCCCAGAGTTGTATACACAGACATTCCTTGAAGAGGTTTCAGCAGGGGTACAACACATAGTTGGTTTGCGAGACTCCCAACTCCAATGTACTACAGTGACGCTTGACTCCAGGGCATTAGGGAATAATTTGGATCACCTCAGTTAACACTTAGATCCAAGCTCCAGGTACGGTGATTTGGAGGTACGGTGATTTGGAGGTACGGTGGCTTGGTCCTCTTTTCTGTTTTTACATGGCACCTATCAGAATTTTGCTATCGTATATTGGATCATATTCTACCCCATACAATCCCTTCCAGAATACCGAAACAATGTCTAATGGCACTTCTGCTCTATCTACGTTGACAATGCAAATATGTAGTTGATTCCTTTCCATTCCTATACAAGTTTTACAGAAAATGACACTTAGGAACCCCACCTCAAGAATAAAGTAGATTTATTTTGCACCACCTCACTTGGTTAAGGCAAACCAACGCTGGCGCATTTAGTAGAGATTCACATTGTCCTCCACTTCACATGCTGCAACATGCTCCTGAAATAATGCATACACGGGGCTGGAGAGAAGCTCGGAGATGGGGATCCGGTAGTCTGCGTATCCCAAACTGGTCTCCGACGAGCGAAAAAATCTCTCCAATGACGACGGAGTTGTTTTTGTTCTTTTTGTTTTTCTAGGGGCCAAAAACGCTTGATATTGCTCACGGGTCCTCTCGTAATCTTCCAGGGTGGCCAACAATGAAGCGCAGTTTAAACTGGTGCCCACCACAGGGGGCTCTGTCACATCGGCACGGACAACACCCAGAGTTTGTCCTTCATTTCTTCCAGACCAAGGTGGCAGAAGTTTCGTTTCCGTCCTTTCCTGGCCACTGTCTTCAGCATATCTTCTTTCAAGGCTTATCAAGCTGCGAAACACCTCACGACACTGGATACATTCATTTACATGCCTGTCAACATTGTTTTTTCGCTTAGGTCTCATTGAATTGGGCGTGTTTGAGGGAGTTTCCGAAGAGGAGTTTGTTTCGTGTGGGACATTGCCGGCGTCCATGGTTACCCCAGAGTTCTCCGATGCTGAAGTTGCAAGTCCGGAGGGGGTATTATTTCCAGCCGGACCACCGGGAATGACTGAATCTGACGAAACGCTACTCAAGAGTCTATTGGGAATAAGATGTCTCGGGCCCCTCAGGGAACCAAGAAGATGGGTTCTCCTGAACGGCCAGGAGTTTTCGAACTCAGCACATTCACCATGCTGTTCTGTTTTCTCGGGCGTTGGCATCTTTTGGACGTGGGATATACTGAGGGAACGGAGTTTCGCTTTAAGTTTTCACGGGATAGAAATATTTCGTGGGTATAAGGAAGCCTTGTTAAACGTATGGTCACTTCTGGGGGTCGTGTGGGTCAATTCAAAGGTTCCGGGCAGAACACAAGAATAAATGCTCTGAGCCTGCCTAGCCTGCCTAGCCCGTCTAAGTGCTAATTCTAAAACACTTCTAAATGCTAAAGAGCTTCTAGACCCTATAGAAAATGTTCTTAAGTTTTTATTGATAGGGCAGAATATGAAAGTATAAGCTAGACGAGCACCGGGAATGTTATGGCAGTACAATTGTTACTGGGACCTCTGAATGTGGCATTGACTCTGGGTGACTGTAGATTGTGCATATTATAGAATTGGAAATAAGACAATACATTATCACTTGAAAATTGATTAAAATGTATAAAACATTGTTGTGAATAAACAGTTTTTGCAGCTGCGGGTGGGGTGAAATTAGTGTTGATTGAAATGGATATATCGACTACGTTTTTTACTACAAAATAGATTTTGGAATGTTTTGCTAATATCCATATCTAGTTACAATGGTATCGAACTAAAACATATATATAAAAGTATATTCCCGATATTTTCTTTTGAAAGCCAGGGGTGGAGCTGGTCCTCCTCTCGAGAATGTCTCCCCATACAAGTGTTTTATAGACATCGTCCCGGACCCGAACACCATTATCTACAGAGCCATCGCTTCCGGCTTTAGTCAGGTATCTAAAACATTATTTCCCTTGATTAGCGGGTACTTTGTCAAGAGAAGTCCGATTCAGCCGGAGATGGCATGCTCAAGCAGCACCCACAATCTCTAGTAAAGTTTTGTTCTGAGCCTCTTCTATTAAAGATACTTAAAGCAACTATCATAAAAATCAACTTTCCTCTTCATCCTTGCTTAAGATCAAGACGCACTCAATTTAGCTCACTTGTCCAGAAATTTGGACCTCACTGGTATCAGCAGCCGTTACGCTATCTTGAACTTTCTCTCTGCCGTTTAAAGAATCATCGAGGATGCTTATTTCGTCCAGAGTAAGCCTCTCGTCTTGAGAATGGCCAAAATTCCGATCGTACTCGGATCGAGTCATGACTTTTGGTGAACTAACTGAAAACTACGTAAACCCCCTCTTTTATCCTCGAGCTTGGCGCATACCTCGAGCTTGGCATATAAACGATGTCTCATTGTACATCGCAAAAGTCCAAGGTGGATTCCCAACTTTCTTCGATTCTATTCTGATTTGGGAGCTCGTTAGCCAATCAGCTACTATTCAGATACCATTCAGCCGAGTAGACAATGAACCTGCTGACCACTGGTGTGGCTCTCCCTGCTGAGAGACCCCCACTATGCTGATGATACTCTTGTTCGGGTCGGTGCTCTCCTGTCAGATTTCCCCCGAATGTGTTCCTTTGTTCGTGTCTATACCTCAGTACCTCCAAACCGTGCCCAGGCCTAAGCTCGGGCTGAAGCACCTGGTCATAGCCTAGTTTTTTACATATATCGAATCGATATATTAGGATATATTTTCAGTAAGTATGCCCGAGTCAATATTGACATCTAGTAAATAGTAAAAATATCAAAATGTAGCTCAAAATATATTTCACTAAATTTAGCATTTACTAATTTTAATCTACACGGTGAATCGTGATCGCACCGAACACCTGTAAAATCCCAGAACAGCCCAAGCACAATGCTTTCACTTTGGATAATTTGGATGATTTAATTATATGCGCTCTTTTTATTATGATATGTCGTTGATATTTTCACTCTTCTCAAGTTTCTACTATGTCATTTGAAAGTCATGCTTGCAATTCGCTACCCATAGGAACAGTTGGTTTTAGGGAATGATTGTATCAACATGAAGAAAAGAAGTCGGACCTAAAGAGAGATCGACATGGCAAAAATGTCTAAAGACTTCCGAGCATCGCCTGTTTCCGCCCATAAAGGTCTAAGAACGGGATACACACCTAAACCCTCAGAACAGGCTACATATAGGGTCCTATCCTGACATTTGGTAGCTCAGCTAAGTTACGTTTATGGCGCAAGAATAAATGATCTCAGCGGTGGGCGACATCACACAAATCGAAAGAAAAGTCCAGATTGGCAGAGCTGTCATCCTCGGAAAACTCAACTACAAGTTGGAGGTTTCAGATGACAAACTGGACTAAGAGTCTGGCCGGGAATGGATAAGAAACATCAAACTACAGCTAGATCAACTTGATGAATACTCGGACGAACAGAGGGTGAATACGTGGCTTAAGAATTTGACGAGTTACAACTTCGATAAAGCGAAGAACCACGGGAAGTTTCTGCTGTTTGCGGACTTTACCACATGGTTCAATAAGGAGCTGAGAATCTCGGACAAGAAGACCAAAATGGTTAAATTCCGACCTTATGGATGCAAATCCTTAGAACTAATTGCCAAGAATGAATGGTGAGAATTCCCCTGAAGCAGCAAGCGGGTTTGCTAGGCGTTCTTCAGGAGCACGCTCAATCCGAAACTCATACCAATGATCGGAGGTGTTGATGACTCAGTCGAAGACCTCATCGACAGAGAACGCTTTGGAATATCATAATCTGAGTCTGGTCTTTTGATGTGGTCACGGACTTGCATAAAAAACATCAAAAAATAGCTACAGAAAGAACCCACTTTCTAATAGCCATACACTTCGAGGATCATCAAAAGGGTCTGAGTTGGGGCCTTCAACTTCTCTGCTTCTTAAAAACTAAGTGATTGTGGTGCCATGGTGTCTGCACCTGTAGTATTTGCTTTTTCTTCATGATGTGGCACTTGTGCCATGGTCCGTTACCCTGGGTTACCCTGGATATAAAGATATTGATCCAGCGAGAGAACACTTCCACTCTCCCCCTTTATTGATCTCTTTGAAGATTTCACTGTGGGGCTTGCAGCAAAATTCTTGTGTATTTACCTGAATCTTTTCCCATCGTGTGCTCCTATCGGTGCTCTCCTTATTTTCTGTATGCTGTTTTTCAATGCTTTCATTTTGATCGGCTTTGATCCATCTTTGGGGAACTTTTCACACTAGATTTTCCACCTCGAAAGGACCTGTGTTCAATGAGACTCCGACAACCTGAATTAGTATCTTTTGTCTTTGTAATTTTTGAAAGATTGAGTCTCGTATGAGGATACGAAATTCTCCCGGTATTATTGTGACTTTCATGTTTTCATCCGATCAATTGGGGCTGTGGCTCCAGACTTCTTTTGCTTTTTTTACGGGTGGCCTTTCTTTTGATGGCTGGCATAAAGAGACACAGCTGGCTGGTGAACTTGTGATATCATTATAAGTATCCCTTTCCTTTTGTTCTGGCTCCTCTCTTTGCCTTTGTATCACCCCTCTCATACCAAGCTAGTAATGTGGATCGTGCTTGGGAGGTATTCCCAAAATCAACTTAATTCTCTCAGTGGAAGTCTTGTCTTCGTGATCACTTTATATGAATGGTAAGCTTTGTGGAGTTTCTGTTTGTGGGGTTTCTGTTTGTGGGGTTTCGGCTTCGGTTTCTACACTATTCTCCGAAGACACTTCCGAGGTGGTAGGTGTGTTTTCCCAGGGCAGCTCCACAAAAATTCCCAATATCTTTTTTATCTCGTCAGTGGCCACTTTGTTTACTTTATGGAGTGTGGTGTTTGGTGCCAATTGGTTTTGGGTTTTTGTACCAGTGACAAACATACACTTATCGTATCCCTCTTCAATTTCTGCAACGGTGAATGGTTTCTTGAAGATGGATTTCGACATTGTGTCGTTTCGCTTCTCCCTTGTCGTTGTTACTGGACTTTCTGTATTTGTAGAAACCAGACTACCAGAATGTGAAGCTGCACCAGTGGAAAGGCCCAACATGGTCTTTAAAGTTATGGTGGCATTGGCTTTAAGTACTTCATTATCTTGAGTCCACAATGGCGTGGTTCCTCTTGTCGCCGATCCAAAGGAATTTCTACGAAAAAAGGCAGAAGAAGCGGTTTCACGGGCGCAGAAGGAGTCGATATTCGTGTTAGTGGAAGAATCAAAAGTCGACGGCCGAATTGTGTTTGTGGCCCCATGTGATACTTTAAAGCCTGAAAAGTTGACATGGTCAAAGCTCGATTTGGATTTGCCATCCATTGCTTCTGAATTGGTGGATGGTTTGGATATTATGGTTTGGGTATTATGTTCTGGATATTATGTTTTGGTGGTTCTGGGTGGTGGTTCTGGGTGGTGTCCTTGTTGCCTGCACCAGTAGCTCAAGCGGGCTTTTCTGTATCGAATTTGTTAAAGCTTTAATAGGAATTATGGTAAAAACTTAAAGTTAAAACAAAAAAAAAATACACAATCTTATGAAAAGTTCCACCACAAACAAGTAGTGAGAAAATGCCCCTTCTCATGTACCTTCAGAATGGAGCAGGACGCTTTAGTGCAGCAAAAGTTAAGTTCATTGCTGCCAAATGGAAACCGGTTCTTCTGAAAATGATTCAAAACGGTATCTCGTATGTTTTTCTTCAATTAAAGAAAATGACGTGCGGTCAGATCTTAGCCTCTGAGGTACATCCATTTGTTGAATAGATTACTTGCTCATCATACATCGCGATATAAGTCTAGCCAGGCTCTAGGGAAACACAGAAAATATTACAAAGAGAATAAGAGAATGGCCAGATAATACATGGATAAAAGAGGCATGATATTTCTACTCAAACAAGTATATCTAATGTTTTCACATGGTCTCTGCTATCTTGTCTTTGCATGGAGTAGTCCGTAATTATGAAGTCCACCTGATTAGAATTTCTATTAAAAAACAGATACGTGTTGTATATCAAGATCTGATAGCTGAGATTTAAAGAAATAGTCCTGGTATTTTCTGCAGTCTATTTTTGTTATTGTTTTTATTTTTGTTATTTTTGTTATTTTTGGATACTTTAAAAAGGTTGAGGTGCCAAAGTTTAGGGCAATGCACCAAAGAAGTTTAAGCTTGGGAAGCGCATAATGTCCATGAATCAATGAATTCCACAGCATTCGCTTTTAATATATACAGTAACATATATAAACTGAAATAATTGAATGTACTGAAATCAATAAGAAAAAACTTCTGTATTTTCAAATTCACTAACTACTTTTATCGTGACATTCACCTTCAACATTTGCAGCCGTGCGGACTTTTTGCAGCCATTTACCATGGATAGATTTGAAGCGAAAACATGGCCGGCCTATTAGGTAATTTGCTTCAACTTTAATTCAAGACAAATTAGGGGATAACAGAGGTCTCATGGTGTATGGATCGGAAACTTATCATTGGAAACTACCAAAGAAGACATCTTTCGTTATATTGCAGCGAAGACAAGAGGCAACACCGATGAAGAAACTCCGGCTGTTGAAGAAAAGGATATCACGCGTGTAAATCTTCCCAACAAAGGTGAAAATATCAAGGGGTTTTCCTATGTCGACTTTTCATTGCCCAAACACGTAAAAACGTTGCCAGCATAATTGCATTCAGTGAAAGCAACTTGAATGGAAGAAACTTGCCCATCAAGAACGCGTTATCATTCGAGGACCACCCGAGGCCACGGCAAGAAAGCCTTGCTGAAGAATCCACCCCTGCGGATTCGCTTTGTTGGAAACTTACACTTGACACAATTGAAGAATTACCCAAGGAACACTTCCATCATTGCGGTGGGATCGCCAAGATTCGTAGGGCTACCTTCCAGGACACGCTCAAAGAGGAGGGTGCCACCGCGCTCAAGTGAAAGCTCGCTAAGGGGTTTATCAACAGACCTTTGCGTTTGGAGTATAGCAAGGACCGTTCCAAGAGAAATCCAAAGAAAGCAGCTCAAGATAATGTTGTCGAGGGCGAAGTTGAAGAATATTTGGCTCCACCCAAGAAACGAAACAAAGCCCATACAAGGCGAGGCCTTTCGTGCGAAGAGCACCCACAGAAAGACAAAAATCTCTAGTTTTCTGAATTCAAGTTAAAGGGGGTGTGGTAGGAAGATGAATGATTCAGAGGAAGTCATCGATCGACGCTTATAGAAAAGTTCAAACACAAAATGGAAGTCAGAAAACGACTCCTTCCAACATGTAATTGGAGGAGGGGAAAGGCGTGATGGGTCATTGGAGAATACCATTGAAGTGTGTTTGGCTAGAAAGACGAATTAAGCTTCGAAATGTGTATTTACCAATGGTATTCTTCACCTTTTGACTTTCTCAATTTGTCGGACCATCCTTTGTTCAAGATACACTTGACTCCCAGATCAAGCACGGCCTCCACGATAGTTTTTGTCAACGCTTTTGCATCTGAGACAACAATTGATCCAAATCCAATATATACCACCTTTTCTCCGCTAGATTTGGCTGTATCAAGAAACTTCACCAATTCCTTGGGTAGCTCGTACTCTTTAGACCCTTCGTCCAAGAAACCCACAGAAGGCCCGCTGCTAAGACTCACAAGAGACCAGGTGAAAGGATCCTCGATGGTGGAAACGAACGTATCAAGTCTTCTGTCGCTTTGGCCACAGCCCAGAGTGCCTCTGCTGCCATCGTTCCTTCCCAGGGAAGGAAGAAGACTATCGACAGAGCATACTAATCATGGGATTTAATAGACGTATATTGGCCAGTGAAAGAAAAAGGAAAAGTGCAAATGAAACATGGCACATGAGATACTTCTGCTACAATGTTCCTGGTTTCAGTGTCTCTACAATAGGTCGTTTTACAATAGGCTTTTATCAATAGCCATTAAAACAATTATACCATCTCATTCGGTATGGAAATGTTTTGCATGGTTCACGTAGTATGGGATTGATACATCCCCACAGGAGACAGAAGCAATAAGTCTTTCTCAACTTTGGAAGAAGATCTTGGTGGCGCTTGGGCAATGTTTCAGCCACTGCACCATCGAATTCAATGTAGCCAGGGTCACCATTGTGCTGCTCATACTCTCTGTCAGAAACCTCCTCATAGATCGACACCAAGAAGTGAAGCTGGACTTTGAGATGGCACCTGCTGCAAATAAGGTTGTTTAGGGAAGTTGACGGATTTCACACTTGATTTGGCGATTTAGCCTTATCCTTGGACTTCTTCTCAGCGGGGGCTTTGGACTTATACTTGGACTTATACTTGGACTTATACTTGGACTTCCTCAGCGGCGGCCTTGGCATCTTCGTCCTTGCTCTTTCTGGAGATAGACTTCAATTTTGTCGAAACACTGTGTCTCTTCTGTGACTCACCGGAGTTGGAATTTTTTTCTTGGTGGAATGAGAGGCCAGGTGGACTTGCCGCCTTTGTTATGGGTGGACGGCAGCAACAGCAGAAGCTCCGGCGCCCGCTAAAACGCCCACACCTGCACCCACGCCAAGTTGACCCAGGGCAGTCTTCTCCTCTCCCGTTCTCCAAAGCCTTCTCATCGGCCTCAACAGGCACACACGGAGTAGCGACAGGCCGCTTCTCTTCGGTAGCTACTTGAGCTGCTAAAGCAGGGTCAAGAGATCTGTAAGCGGTCTCGCCACCGTTAAACTCAGTGTATTGAGGTTCAGCATGCAAGCCGGAAATCTCACGGGACTTGGATCCATCGGAACCCAGCAATTGATGTCCAACAACGGTAACTTCTGGGTCAGAGCTGTCATGAGAAGTGCCTAAATCTTGGCCGTTTGCTCCGATAAAGTTTTCTCCTTGATAGCTCTCTCAGCCTCCTTCTCAGCCTTCTCTTCACACTTTATTCTCCCACCGCATACACCAAAAGGGGAAAGTCAAAAGAAAAGACTTCAAATCACAAAAAGACACGTTTTTCTCTATCTTTTCGCCTCTTCTTTGAAACATCATATATAACAACCACATTAGTTACTGGAAAATCGGATTCCCAATATATCTGGCCATTTCAATGTCGTGCCACAAATTTGGGGATAGGTCCAGTGGACCATAAAGCTTGCTAGTTTGGGGAAAGCCATCAACTAGGCTTCTATAGACCACCAAACAACTGTTGGAAATTCTTGAATGGCAAACCCCAAAAGATTCAGAACCCCAAAGATTTATAACCATGGACTAGCACCGCCACTACCTAAAAAGATGCTCACTATGCAAACCTTTATTCTTGTTTATTACAACAAGCCCGATTTGCTCGAAAACCCCGTAAAATTCTTCCCTGGTCATTTGGAATTTGTCGTAGTCATAAGACAGAAGATCAAACAGTTTGAGGTGGGAGGTGAGATGTTTCTCCTTTAGCGCCACGGAAATCGTCTCTAGACTGGTATACCTCAAGTCCACTCTCAGCAACGTCTTATGACCCACGAAACTATCGGTAAACACAAAATCCTTGAGTTTGGTTGAACCCAAGCCCAATGTTCTGAGATTGCAAGGAAGCACCACGTTTTCATCGATGAAAGAAATCTCGTTGATGCCGAAATCCAAGGTTTCAATGTTATTGGTAGAGTCCAGGAAGTTTTCACTCAACAAAGGCGTGTTGGACGCGGTCAAACACTTGATACGGTTGCCTCGCAAGTCTAGCACGCGCAACGATTTTGGAGGGCACCAGTTTTCAAGACTCTTGATCTGATTGTGCGATAAGTCCAATTCCCTTAGATTTGTCAAGTGATTCCAACTGATGATTTCGTCTGATCCTAGAGTCCAGTCATATGTTGTGAGATCATGAATCTCAGTACTCGCCAATGAGAGGGTTTCGAGGGACCGAGGAAACACAAAGTACGCTAATCGGGTAGCAGAGTGTGAAGTGAGAGTCAAATGCTTGAGGTCGGGTGGGAACTGTATTCTGTGCTCCAAAGGAACCACGTCGTAAGTGATGGGGTGTTGGGAAAAGTCTGGCCAGGCTTCTAAATCCAAAGTTTCCAATCCCACGGGGAACTTGAAGAACGGGTAGTTGTCGCTGTTGTGTTCAACCTTGAAGCTTTTGATGGGGGAGCGCGAAAGGTCCAAGTGTTTGAGAGAAGGTGGTAAGTTGAAAAGATGCTCGAGGGAAGTGTAGGGGTTATTATTGAGGGCCAAAGTTTCAAGACCCACTGGCCACGCAATTGCTGAGAGTTGCTTCAAGGAAGAGTCACTGAAGTTTTTGTTGTAGCCGAGTAAAATGGTTTTGACATGGGGAGGCCAGCATGGCGAGGTTCCCTCAGCTACAAACGTGTCGAAATAATTGCTTGACAAATCAATTGTTTCAAGTGTGAGTGGAAGTTGTGAAACGTTGAGGCTTTTTAAATTTGTTCTAGTGATGCTTAAGGTTTTGATCAGCAGGGGGGTTAACATTTCAAGAACCCCTTGAATTTGGATGGGGGGATACTTTTCTCCCTCATCTTCGGAGGGAGGCATGTCATCCAGACCACCCAAGCTGTCCAGGCTGTCCAGGCTGTCCAGACCACCCAGACCACCCAGACCATCCAGACCACCCAGACCACTCCACTCCACGTTTAAACCCTCCAAGTCACTGTCTTCATCAATAATAGGCGAACCAGTTGGGTCCGTGAAGCTCCAGGGCCACGAAAGAGCCAAGTGAGTCAAACTCGCGGGCAACTTCACCGTTGTCCAGTCGCAGATTCCGTGGTCCAAAAGGGTCAACTCCTTGAGGGTTTGCAGAGTTCTTAGTAACAGAAAGAGTGTCTCTGTACAAGTACCCAACAAAACTCCAGATGTGTGAAACTTGGAAAGATTCCGGAACGAGAAAATGTCTCGAACGTCCTCTGGAACAAGCTCACGCGTTTCTATATAAACCTCCAACTGTGGTGCCTTTACTAGGCGAGAATAGAATTTTCCAAATAAAGATTTCATCTCCATGAAGTCCCCACTTGTTATAACCTTGATCAACTGAGGGTTGATAGCAGGATTTCCCACAAGGAACGCCTGGATCTCGCTATACGACACGATATCTAACAAATCATTTCG
>JAJMAK010000411.1:0-13537 GCA_030572615.1 Metschnikowia lachancei | reverse complement strand
CTAGTAAATAGCTCTGTCCAGTAAGTAGTTGTCGTGGCTTGTGGTAATTCGACAACAACAGTTGGCTGGCCACCATCAGTCGGCGTGACAGTTCTGGTACTAGTAAATAGCTCTGTCCAGTAAGTAGTTGTCGTGGCTTGTGGTAGTTCGACAACAACAGTTGGCTGGCCACCATCAGTCGGCGTGACAGTTCTGGTACTAGTAAATAGCTCTGTCCAGTAAGTAGTTGTCGTGGCTTGTGGTAGTTCGACAACAACAGTTGGCTGCTCGCCATCGCTCAGCACCACAGTTCTGGTACTAGTAAATAGCTCTGTCCAGTAAGTAGTGGTCGTGGCTTGTGGTAATTCGACAACAACAGTTGGCCGGCCACCATCACCTGGAGTTACAGTTCTAGCACTTGTGAACAACTCTGTCCAGTAGGAGGTCGTAGTTGCCTGAGGAATTTCAATAACAAGGGTTGGTTGGCTGCCGTCACTTGGAGTAATTGTTGTGGTACTCGTGTCTGGGTTCGTTCGGTAAGAAGTTTTGGTAGCGGGCGGTAATACAACCACAACAGTTGGCTGGCCACCATCAGTCGGCGTCACAGTTCTGGTACTAGTAAATAGCTCTGTCCAGTAAGTAGTGGTCGTGGCTTGTGGTAGTTCGACAACAACAGTTGGCTGCTCGCCATCGCTCAGCACCACAGTTCTGGTGCTAGTAAATAGCTCTGTCCAGTAAGTAGTTGTCGTGGCTTGTGGTAATTCGACAACAACAGTTGGCTGGCCACCATCGCTCGGAGTGACAGTTCTGGAACTCGTAAACAACTCTGTCCAATACGAGGTTGTGGTTGCCTGAGGAATTTCAATAACAAGGGTTGGTTGGCTGCCGTCACTTGGAGTAATTGTTGTGGTACTCGTGTCTGGGTTTGTTCGGTAAGAAGTTTTGGTAGCGGGCGGTAATTCAACCACAACAGTTGGCTGGCCACCATCAGTCGGCGTGACAGTTCTGGTACTAGTATATAGCTCTGTCCAGTAAGTAGTTGTCGTGGCTTGTGGTAGTTCGACAACAACAGTTGGCTGCTCGCCATCGCTCAGCACCACAGTTCTGGTGCTAGTAAATAGCTCTGTCCAGTAAGTAGTTGTCGTGGCTTGTGGTAATTCGACAACAACAGTTGGCTGGCCGCCATCACCTGGAGTTACAGTTCTAGCACTTGTGAACAACTCTGTCCAGTAGGAGGTCGTAGTTGCCTGGGGAAGTTGGAAGACAATAGTTGGCTGACTACCATCATTTGGAATTTTAGTCGTAGAAGTGGTGAATAACTCTGTCCAGTAAGAAGTCGAAGTCGCAGTAGGCGCATGAACAAAAACCGTAGGTTGACCACCATCGTTGGGCGAGACGGTATCAATACTTGTGTAAGAGTTTGACCAGTAAGATGTAGTGGTTGTTTGAGGCAAAGCTATGACCACTGTGTTTGATTGACCCGAGCTGCCAGTTATTTTAGTTGAGGTAATGCCGCTTCCAGGCCAAAATGATACCACTGTGACCGTAGGAGTTGGCACCTCAACCACCTCAGTTTCGAAATATGATCCAGATTTGGTTACCGTTGTTGTGCCGGAGCCTGTCCAGGTTTGAGTTGTTGTTGTAGTACAAATGGACTGGATTTGGTAGATTTGACTTCCCACGTTCATATGGATGGAGCCATCGGGTGCAGTATATCTAAGGTTGAGTCCTGACGGACCATTCCAGTTCACGTAGACGATTTTGAATGGGTAATAAACACCCGCTTGAAGGTTGAAGGCAGCGTTGGTGGTATGAGGCCACTCGGCCTTAAAAGAATACCCGCTAGCATCATCAACTGCATCACCACAGCAACTGGAGCCTGCACCAAACTGTAAGTAGGCACCGTCATCAGCAAACAAGTTAAATGCATACTCACCAGTCTGATTGGCCAAGAAGTACCCTCCGATTGTCATGGAGAAATTGGATTGAGTTATATCATAGCCGTAGAGATTGCCCCATGACACAATTCTTCCTCGAATAGTGCGGGCGAAGTTGATATCTTGGACTCCCAGGATTGTACCCAAGTAGCCATATCTTTTGTAACCGCCGTCATAGAACAGGGGGTCATCTTTAAAATCCCGGCCGTGGAGAGGGTACTTATAGAAAGTGACATCGAATCCTTTATTAGTAATTGTAGAGGCATCACATCCTTTTAAAGCAGCAAGCGTTTTAGCAAAAAAGCTTGCGAATATCAACACTAGGTGTATCATTTGTATCTGGGATAATTAGAGCGTTTTTGGCGGGTATTTGGCGGGTGCTTAGCGAATGTTTATGGGTGTTATAGTTTTATGGCATCAAAAATACTCAACGCAAACTACGCCGTTTCTTTATAGGAAAATTATGCCATAGGCATTTACCAGCCCCGAAATTCATCATTTGCTGGTTAAAAATCATTTGTGGTTGCCCATCTTGGTTTGAAACTAGACAATCAGGGCCGTCATTCTGCGTTTTCAGATGGTGTTGAGCGAGAGATTTTCGCCGGCCTGCATACTGAAAAGGTTGCAAAATGTGCGCGCCAGGCCAAAAAAAAAAAAAAAGAAACCACCAAAAAACGTAGAAAGGCTGAGCATGCTGGTCATAAAGACTTAGTTGCTAGGCCAAAAAAGGGCCGCTTTTTTTGTAAGTTAAAGGAGCTCACAACCTTTGGGTAACGGCTAAAGGTTTATTACTAAGATTGTCTTGACCCTAAAAAGGAAAACTTTGTGATTTGAACTATTAGGCGGTATGTTTCTGTTTTGGACATTGCGTCTGAGAAAGACTAGGCCTTATAGGCATGTTTAAGAGATAATCGAAGTGGTGCTGTAGTTCAAAGAGTCTTTTATTAACTTTTCCTTTCTCTAGTAAAATAATCAGATGGGGTTCTATACTTAAGAGATGGGGGATTACATCAATGGGTTTACGAGATCCAAGACTTATTGTTTCGTGTTTACTCAAAGTTTAGAGGTAAATAATACTGGTGCTCGAAACAAGGGAGATGATTTTTCACAAGACCTAGCGAACATAAGCATATTCAAGAATTAGGGAAAAGAACTGTACAGGTTCATTCTTCAGGACAAAAGAGGTATACCAAAAAAGAAAGGAAAAGAAACTAAAATCACGAAAGTCTCTTCTAAAACATGTTGGTGCACTTACCAGGATGCACATAGTGGCAAGAAATGTTTAGATGGCTATCCACCAAAGAGGCTTCAGATGAAGCAAACTATAGTTTCAATTTTTCATTCGGTGGAATGTTGTGAGAAGCAATAGCAAGTAGTTAATCATGTATAGTGCTGACCTTGTTAGGAAGATGTATGGGTGCAAGTTGTCGAGCTGGTACTCTGAAAATCCAATCTTTACTAAGGTACTGCTGTACTAGACGATTGATGTGGGCGTAGTTTAGTGATTTTTACTTCAAATTCTTCCTGGAAAGCAAAAACCAAAGCGACAAGCTCAACCCGGATGCTGGTATTAAGTCCACTTTCGTGGGAGGTTTTCGCCCCTTTTTCGCTGCACATGGGTAAACAAGTAGTTGTCCAAAATAACCACAGAACTTTGGCGGCTCTGCGGGAAAGACTTGGTTACCAGCAACCAGAGAAATTTGGCCAAGAAATAGACTATCACTTGGTGAATTTAGCCGTATTTCTTTGGCCATGGAGTGCACATAGCAACAAACCGTGGTTAGAAGTAATATTTATTGGCCGACAAAGGGCAATCCAATATGATAAGATGGCCTAGTTCATCAAGGAAGGAGAATTATCTAGGATCGGAGATTAACCAGCAAGAAAATTCAAATAGGCAGTTTTAAAAGTATGTTTTGGGGCGAAAAAGAACAGTTAGAACTCTAGAATCGCCGCACGGGTTCTTTGAAAAAAAACCCCAACAACTCCGCTTCAAATACATCGAGCATCTCTACCGTTTTTGAAGAAATTTTCTTTCCAAATGACAAAAAAACCCAATTGCAGATAACTATCCTGAAAAAAAATCTGTTCTTTCTCTTTTATCTTTTTATTTGTCACCACTTTTCGGGAGATACGGGCAAAAACACTGCTGGCAGTTCGCAAAATACTTAGCAATCTTGTACCCACACAATTGACAAACGTAGCCCTGTTTCTTTACACCAATACCAGATAAGGGCAGTGAAATCGAAATCTACTAAACTTAAAATTTAAAATTCACACTGTAGCAATTGTGGTTAGAAAACACAAGACGTATAAAAAATACTCAAGTAAAAGAAGGAATTGGCAAGCGCAAACAGTGCGCAGCACACTTGGAAGGTATTCCCAAACAAACAAACACGAATTTCAAATAATTTTGAATTTGCTGGCTAGCATTCATCTGCAGCTTTAGCTATTTGTTGTAGATTGGCAAATAATGCTGCTGTGACGATTTGTTGCTATATTTGTTACTGCCATACTTTTCCTTGATGCGCACGGCAAGCACGGGCAACGGAAAGCAAGAAAAAAAAGTTGCCCACCAAGTGATTTATAAAGTAGCAAGTAATTTTGCTGGCTTTCCGGCAAAATTGTTTGGAAAGCCGGTTCAAATATCTGGCCACAGGGTGAAATCGCAAGTACACAAAATTATGGGGTGTAATACATTCCGTTTATTATTCGGGCAATGGATCCCTTGCAAGTTGTGGAGGAAGATCACGTGAGAAGCAGCCCGTCCAAGACGAGATATTGACGACAAGGTGATGTCTTTATTCTCCAGCCAGAACAACCAACCATGAGTTATTTTTGGGACTGGTATATGTTTTTGGAATCGTCAAAACTACTTTTTTTCTGGTTGCTCCCCAATTCTCTGATACTCATAAACTCATGAATATTTGTTGAGTTCTGTTTAAGCTTCTGTCACGTAACTGTCATGACTATTTATATTAGATTCCCGTTGCATATTCGATGTATTCAATGATGATTTAAAAAGCTCTTTCCCTAGTGGAAAGAGCCCCTATTTATATTTTCCCCGAATAAGATTCGAAGAAGGCGACTGGGACTTCTGTAAGAGACTAATAGTAGACGAATCTGAGACGTTGGCGATTGAGGCAATATTGTCTAAAGCGGAAAGAGTCAAGGTGGTACTCGCATACGTCAGTGAACGTGCATCCTGCAAGGTTTAGAGATGATAACCTAGAATGGATCAGAGTACCACACCATCGGCAAGATAAGGTGTGATACGGCCTGAACCGAGGAGCTAGGCCATATAGCCCAGGAGCAATGTCCTAAAGCCCAGGAGCAAGCCCCTGAAGGAGACTAGAGTAGCACACGTGGGAAAGATGGGACGTTCAGGTTCAAGGCGTGCTACTTAGTACGGCAAAATGCCATAGATTAGAGGTGCATTACAATGTACCAGTCAAACTTTGAAGATCAGAATATTTGGGTATTGGGGGAAGTTTTTTCAAATACAGTTGTTCAAGAACAGCACTCAAATTACAAGTTTACATCCATATTCTAAAATGCAACTTTTCTGGGAATCCCAATAAAATACAGGCTGCAATGACATCTCTCCTTTCACAAAACCTTTCATATGACTTTCTAGAAAATGCCACTTGTGATACCCATGTGTTGGCCAGTGTTACATAATATCTTAGGTTGAAGGCCTGGAACGAGAAAATAAGGGGTGCAAACCAATGTTTTTTGACAAGCGACTCCTGATGTGACATTATTGTCTCACACGCCCTTTCAACCCTTGTCACCGGAGAACTGTGATCTGGACGGGCAATGCGCCGGGCTTTCGAATATCGAAGAGCCGGCCATGGGATGGCGCTTTCGGTGGGCGAGACAGTGGATCTTAGACATTTGGTCATCGTTGATGAACGTGTCGCACGTCTCATTCCGGCCAATCGCACAAGGATTGACGCCCTGTCTGATATAGATGGGCTCGCCAAAGAAGGGATTCGGTAGTGGGCCCCACGTGATGAACAAGTCTTTAGGGACCTTCAAAATTTTGCTAGTGTTCCTGGCCTTGGTCCTTTTAGGCAGCAATGTGGTGGGAGACAGGCTTTCTGGACTATTTGAAAAGAGACGGTGTTTCGTACTGGGTCCATGAGAATCGTTGCAAACTTATTGTATCGACATTTCTATTGGATAGAAGATAAACACCTGTCGTTTTTTAAGGCTCTCTCCGGCCCTTTCTGATAGGTGTTTCCGCAGAACTGGTGAAATTGCAGTTTAAGCACTATTTCGGCACACTCGTAGATGCCCCAAAGTTCGCTTCATAGTCTTATTTTGTGACCATAGTTGAAATAAAATCAACCAAATACTCAATGCGTTACTACTCATTTAATTAAGGGCCATAAAAGTAAATATAGCACGGATATGACGCTTCCTCAATCCCGAAATATTCCTCTTTATGGCCTTGTCAACTATTGAAACCCAGAAGAAGCTCGTACCCAGGCAAAAAAGTCGAGAAAAAGAAACCCTACCGTTCCCCCAATGACATCATGTCGCAAGAAATACAAAAGTACAATGAACTAGAGAATTTTCTGGCTTCTTTTGTTCATTTCCGGGAAAATACCGGGGTTTCTCAATTATGCCTTCGCGCAGCCAGTGTATTTCGAGAGTATCAGAGAACAATATTGCTTCGTAGCTGCAGAAATTATCCAAGGTCTAAGGACAAGGACTACTAAAATAGAATATTGTTCAGGTGGATTAGTGAAGTTTTCTTTATCTTTTGGAAAGGCGGAGTGTGATGAAGGATTTTTCGGAAGCACATAGTTGAGAAATCTCGCTTTGCGAGTACCACTATACAATGATGGTTCACTTTTCGACTATTATTTTAGACCCAAGATTAGTTCAGTTCTTGGTTTTCTTGGGATAAGCATTTCTAAATGTCCATTACTGGCCACTGTAAAATGAGACATGATATCAATTACAGAATGAAGCCAAACAGCTCCGACTTGGGGATTAAAAAATTAAAATACAAAAAAAGTGCAAAAAAATACAAAAAAAAAAAAACAGGATATGGCGATTTGACGGGGCACCGGCGTACAGAAACAACATTCCGACCATACTTGAACCGTTAGTCTCCATATATGAAGATGCGTAGGAAAATGAGCCACGTTGTGTTCTTTTCATGTTTCCAAGTTTCTCACCGCAGCAATATCATTATCCTCAACACCTTGCGAGTGGTGTAAAATACCTCCTATATCGACAATGGACATGTTCAACAGGTTGAGCTGAAACATCTTGATATTGAGAGCACACGGCATATTTTTCATAACCTGTATAGGATCACCTTGTTTTTTCTTACTCCCTTAGCTTCTTGGCCATCATCATCCTCAGCAGCATCTGGAATCTCACGGGACGAGTTCACAAGTTCTCTAGTAAAAAAGTGATATGGTTAAACCATTTTGCAGAATCTGGGTAATGTTTTTTGGGAAGCATGGGAGACGTCATATTGGGGAGCAGAATGTCTAGAAACAGAGTTAGTAAAATGTCAATCGAAAAAAGACGATTGTTTGAACGTATTTTAGGTCAGAGATTTTATTTAAATCTTCGTTCTCACTCACACGGTGGGTCTTGAATCCACCTCATAAACACGGACCAAAGATTGCGATCATCATTCTAAAATTTAGTTCAAACAAAAAACAAGAGAAAACGCCCCGGGCTCTGCTTGTTCTGCCATTGCCTGTAAACGGCATGGTTTTTGCAGTAAAAAGTCAGAGACAACTGGCTGATAGGCAGCCGGAAACACTGAACTTTCCTCATGAAAAACGCTTCTATGATCAAAAAGATCTGAAACGTGATGGATAAAAAACATACCGTCAAAACCAGACTTCTTAGCATTTGATTGAATAATCGGGATTTTCAATATTCGTAGTCCTAAACAGGACACTTTCGAAGTCAACTTATGTCATCATCATCTTTTTTTTTTCCTTTTTGAGTATAAGCCTAGTTGAAAGATGACCAAGAAAGAAAAAGAGAGGTAAAATTTTCGACTTTTCACGTAAAAAAAGTGATGAGATGAGACTCATGATTCGCGATAATCCATGGCTTTTTGGTTCACGCGATTGCGCATCAGATTTGGTAAAATTATATGTGAGGAGGCCCAGCAATAGTATTTTCCCCTTGAATCCAATAATTCTTGAATCCAATAATTAAGCTATTTTGGGATCTAGCATTATTTCGATGGGCCTTTTCCGAAAAACTACGACTCAACCACTGCAACTATAGCTATTTATTGAACATTTGCTGCGATGTATCCAGTACTTATTTTACTCTTGGCGTACAGTATATTAGATACCGCCAAGTGTTCTGGATGTTCAGCGTAGACTCAGTGTACAGCACAGAAATGAACACACTTTTCCCCACCAATTCCGGCAGAATGACGTGTTTGACTTTGGAATTTGGAAACGCTATGAAGCCAATGTTTATTGGGTGATATCTCCGCATTAACTCCTAAGAATGCTACTTATTAGTTTTTGGGGTCGTGTGATACACGATATCTTAGCACGTATCAACGCGCGGCCCGTTGTGACTGCTTTCTTGTGGTCAACATGTTGGAATGGTATGACAACAATTAGTTAGATGCGTTTCGCTTTTACAGGATGCCGATAGTTTAGAGGTGGTTCCGCTTGATTATATAAGCGTACGTCCACCTGTGTATCTAATCCTATGTAAAACTTAAAGGTTAAAGGGGGAAAAGGGAAGCCCGCTTGATAGTCGCATCGTGATATATTTTCACGGTGGACGTCAAGTCGTGTGTGTACCAAAGTTATGGTCACCGGTAAAACCCTCACCCTGCCAACACAACATTTGTGAGCATTTTTCCTATTTTGAATAAGAAGATACCTGTTCATCTAGAATATTTTAAAAGTTTATTGTGGGTCAAATACATTGTTAAAATATTTCCACAATATTTTCTGGGAATATTCCTCCAAATGTCCTTACCATTAAAGGCTACCCTCATTGCGTGCAAGAACACATAGAAGGGCAAAACCTGCTACTGTAATTAAACTTGAGAAAAGAATCTAACCCCCACATATATCTTAAAAATCCTTGTACGCTGAAAAAGAGGACCATCAAAAATAGCGCATTTCCTTACGTTAAAATTCCCCTAATCATAAAAAATTTCTTATAAATTTCCAAAGATCCTAGCAGAAAAGAAACACACACCTCGAAGCGTAGTATGATTTATTTTTGGATAGTTAAATCACCAATAAAGCAATAAGTAAAAGATCCCTTTTGTTCGAACTTTTATCATGTAAACTATTGTTATATACATATGAAGTAAACTTTAAAATCGAAAAACAAATCAATTTTAAGGGAAAGGTGTGGCAACTACGAGTGTCCCAGAAGAGCAGGAAGGTTGCAATTTAATGCTCCTTCTTTGCACGACCAGTTCCGGGAAAGACCTATAGAGGTTGGACACACGCATAAAAATTGACATTCATTTATCATCTTTTCATTTATCATCTTCATGTGATAGTTTTCCGTGAAAAGAATTCAAAGTACGCGGTTTGCCAGGAAAATGTCTCTAGGAATCGCTTCTCAAAATGAACACTGGTTTGCACCAACAATATTTTCACGTTGCGGGAACTTGGGCTCGGGTGCTTTTGTCGCATGGACATATAACTATAAATGGGAGAGTCCCACTGAAAATGTTCAGTATTAAAAGTCGTTTAAAGTGAAATATGAGGTTCTCGGGAAGGAAATATTCACCGTCCTTATTCTATGGACATCCCCAGAGACTTAATAAGAAGTAGTGTGAAATTCTAACTTCGACCTTTTTGCACATCCTTTTTTTCATTTTGATGAAATACCCGTAACTTCAATAAATACCAATTTTTGAATGGCAGAAGTTCCAACAGAATCATGATAATACCCATAGTTTCATTGGTATTCAAACTATGAACAGAAGTGTCGCACAGAGTTCGCCCTCCTCGAATGCGTGTGAGCTTCATTACCAAATGTTAGAAGCTTTTCCAACAGGGGAGAAGGAAGGGCACACCAAATCTTTGATATTAAGCCATTCATCTAAAGCAAATAATTGGCCGCATAAGTCATCTCTGGATTCAGTGGTACTTATATTCACTAGAAAGTCTTGCACATACTTTGGCATGGCCTCTGGGGATTAAAAATGCTCGCAGTCTCAGCCAAATGGAACGCAACAGAGTCTTTCCAAGGGCCATGATATGGAGCTTAAATTGAACCTCTTCCACGATAAGAGCATATATTGAAGCACAGATTTTCAGCTTCAGCAAGCGCAATTGTCTTCCAACTTTCATAGACCTCGCATCTTCAGGTTGCGTGGGAAGAGGGCTCGTGTCTGCACAAAGCTGCAGGTAAACCCCAGGCCGGAACTTCAAACATCTCTTCCTGGCCAAAAGAAAAAGCAATTGGGGAAATTGTTTTCAAAGGAAACTTCGTTTATTCAAGTCTTGGCTTGTTTGCGGTTTCACATCGACGTGTTTGTTGCTGAATTCAAGTCGCACGTCAAGTAAAATTTCCCTACTTTTGCTTATTGTTGCATGAGGTCCGGCCAATAGTTTTCCAAATCTGAAAACATTAATGGTCCTTTCATCATAAAAAGACACACTTCTTGAAAACGAAAGTTCCTTTTAGAGAATCAGCATATTATATGCGTGTATTCTGTACAATATGACATCCACTGGGTGTGTTCAGGTATACTACTAACGGGGGTTGCGGTGTAAACCTAAGCAAAAAAACTCACGAGGTTTTCCATGCTGCCTTCGAATACTTCTAAATAGTGTGAAACATGATCTGTAATTACAAGAATGACCCGACTTAATGATTGGTCAAGAGAATGAGTCAAGCAATGTGGCATAACAAATGGACACGTGAAGATCGGGTCCAAAAAATACTTTGAAGCGAGCCCGTGACCATTGTTTGGGTCCCAGAATCCTTGAAAATCGATCTAGGCAACCTCAGCATATACGACATAGAAAAAGAGAATTACATTATTAGGATTGCAATCCCAAAGGTAAGTTTTCCTTGTAATTTCAAAAATACCAGGAGGTTATTTTTTGAACAAAAACAAATACCAAAAAGCTGTATCTTGAAATGTTCTGAAATAGACAGTACCTGCCTGTGTGGAACAAATAAACTCTGCCACCATACAAGATTCTCCACACAAGGTTGATCGAATCCTTAGAATATGATATGCTGTTCCATTCTTCAAGCACTATAATCTTGGACGTAGTTACTTCCAGTAAAGGCTGAATGAAAGTCCTCAGCCGAGGTGCTACTAATGCGTATGTTTGTCGGAGTCTCTGAACTAAACGCAAACGACTATACGGCAGAATGAAAGAAAACGTGCATTCGAAAGTGTAACAAAACTAAATAAGAATTAGATAAACAGTGCGGCAGAAATTAATGCTTCCGTTATACATTGTCCTCTCAAGATCTTTTTAAATATAGGACAGGATCATGATGGCAAACTCGAAAAGTAGATATAATAACTGGAGGGCCTAAAAGGCAACGAAAATGTGACTTACTGAGATGTGATCTAGACAAGCCAAACGAAAAGAGGGATAAGTACGAACCACAGAATAACAGATATTCTAGAAGAGCTTCCCTCATAAATTGAAACAGATGATGCTGTTGGAGCAGATACAGCGGAAGATGGGACCCCGTTTCCATTTCCAGAAATAGTCTTGTAAGGCAGGCCCGTCGTAAAGATTTGACTGCTGCTACCTTTAACGGTAGATTGAGGGGAATTAGCCCCTGTAACTCCCGCGGTAATGGATCCTAATCCATTGCTAGTGCCTGAACCTGATCCAGCGCCTGAGCCTGATCCAGCACCTGATCCTGATCCAGCACCTGATCCTGATCCACTGCCTGAACCTGATCCAGCGGCTGATCCTGATGCAGAACCTGAACCTAATCCAGCACCTGAACCTGATCCACTGCCTGAACCTGATCCACTGCCTGAACCTAATCCACTGCCAGAGCCAGATCCACTGCCAGAGCCAGATCCACTACCTGAAGTCACGGTTGCGACGTCAGTACCACGACCCAGAGAAGACGCTGTCATGCCAACTTCGGTTTCCTGGCTAGGCTCATTCACCGTGCTATCTGGGCAATAAGTTGTCGTATGTGTCGATGTAAAGAAGCCCGTCGATCCGTTTTCATCTGTACACGTTTCAGTAACAGTCCTTGTCTGTGTGATGTAATTCGGTTCACTCGAAGGATCGGAAGGACAGTAAGTCGTGATCAATGTGCTTGTAAAAATCCTAGTAGCACCTGCACTATCAGTAAAAGTACCAGTCATAGTTCTAGTCTCCGTGGTGGATGAAGATTGACCAACAGTGGCCGAATCCTTCACATACGACGAAAATGCCAAAGAAGTAGCGATTACGACAGACAGATTCCACCCTCCTGCAGGAAAGGGTAACAGTGTTAAGGTAGGTGCCACTGTGGAGGGCGGAACATCCACAACAACAGTCTGTGAACCGTCAGTGCCAGTCAGAGTCACGGTGCTAGTATAAGAACCAGTCCAAGTAACCGTCGTAGTTGTAACAGGAGGAACATCAACGACCACAGTCGCTGAACCGTCAGTACCAGTCAGAGTCACGGTCCTTATGTAGGAGCCAGCCCAAGTCACGGTGGTAGTGTAAGAACCAGTCCAGGTAGCAGTAGTAGTTGGAACGGACGGAACCTCAACAACCACGGTCTCTGAACCATCCGTACCAG
The DNA here is from genome assembly GCA_030572615.1 of Metschnikowia lachancei. NCBI lineage: Eukaryota > Fungi > Ascomycota > Pichiomycetes > Serinales > Metschnikowiaceae > Metschnikowia > Metschnikowia lachancei. The sequence goes on along the minus strand of JAJMAK010000411.1, from coordinate 866 downwards.
TCAGGGTAACGGTCGTGGTGTAAGAACCAGTCCAGGTAGCACTACTAGTTGGAACGGACGGAACCTCAACCACTACGGTCTCTGAACCATCAGTACCAGTCAGAGTACCGGTAGTCGTGTGAGACCCAGTCCAAGACACGGTCTTAGTTGGAACAGGAGGAACTTCAACGACCACAGTCGCCGAACCGTCGGTACCAGTCAGAGTAACCGTGGTAGTGTAAGAACCAGTCCAGGTAGCAGTAGTAGTTGGAACGGACGGAACCTCGACAACTACGGTCTCTGAACCATCAGTACCAGTCAGAGTACCGGTAGTCGTGTAAGAACCAGTCCAAGACACGGTCTTAGTTGGAACAGGAGGAACTTCAACAACCACAGTCGCCGAACCATCGGTACCAGTCAGAGTAACGGTCGTGGTGTAAGAGCCAGTCCAAGTCACGATCTTAGTTGGAACAGGAGGAACTTCAACGACCACGGTCGCCGTACCATCGGTACCAGTCAGGGTAACGGTCGTGGTGTAAGAACCAGTCCAGGTAGCAGTAGTAGTTGGAACGGACGGAACCTCAACGACCACAGTCGCCGAACCGTCGGTACCAGTCAGAGTACCGGTGGTAGTGTAAGAACCAGTCCAGGTGGCAGTAGTAGTTGGAACGGACGGAACCTCAACAACCACGGTCTCTGAACCATCCGTAGCAGTCAGGGTAACGGTCGTGGTGTAAGAGCCAGTCCAAGTCACGATCTTAGTTGGAACAGGAGGAACTTCAACGACCACGGTCGCCGTACCATCGGTACCAGTCAGGGTAACGGTCGTGGTGTAAGAACCAGTCCAGGTAGCAGTAGTAGTTGGAACGGACGGAACCTCAACGACC
>JAJMAK010000410.1:0-13598 GCA_030572615.1 Metschnikowia lachancei | reverse complement strand
TCAAAGGAATGGTGGCCGTAAATAGAAATACCACCGGAACTATAAAAATGGGTATGACGACGAAACATATCAGAAATTCTGTCCATGGGAACTTTCTTGCACACCATTCTATGTTAACTATTAACAATATACATGACCCCATAACCAGCGTGCATACAAGTGGCGGGGACGACATTTCTCTCAACATACTCTATCTGGAAAAGAAGAAGGGTTGAATATTTCAGGGAAGAAAACGAAGAAGACGAAAAAAAAAAAGTTTGAATTGTAGCCGGATGTTGTGTCTGTGGAATACCCAAAAAAGGACCACTTTAAAACGTCTTCACTGGCTTAGCTAGGCTCTACCTTTTCTCCAGAAAACGGCAACTCCGGTGCATACTGCACACTGCCATCCACCGACCTTTTGATGGAGTTCCATTTCCTAACTTATTAGTCATTCTTCATGCAAGCCCCAAACAGGTAAATATGCCATCTTCCATATATAAACCCCAGTAGCCTTGCAGTAGTGTAGAGAAAATATAGTGGGGATTTTCCTTGTTTTCTTTTAGTGGTATCGGTCGTTGTTGGAAATAGTCAAACGCAATTGGTATAAACACGCAAATAAAGAGAAACACACAAACAGAAACACACAAACAGAAACACACAAACAAACACAGAAACACCCAAAAACACCCAAAAATGACGGTTCCTGTTGTTGAGTACCCCACCCATAACGAATTTCGAAGCGATACTTTCACCGTACCCACTGCTACAATGAAGCAGGCAGTTGCAAATGGCCTTCTTGATGGCTCTCTTACAGTAGGCGACTCTGTTTATAAGGAAGACCCTCTTACGCTACGGTTGGAAGACAAAATGGTACAGCTCACTGGAAAACCCGCAGCATTGTTCTGTGTTTCGGGAACTCTTCTGAACCAAATCGCCCTAAGGGCGCATTTATTCCAACCGCCGTATTCGGTGCTCTGTGATCACCGTGCCCACGTGTTTTTGCATGAAGCGGGCGGCTTGGCGGCACTTTCTCAGGCCATGGTGCATCCGGTGGTTCCTTCAAATGGAAATTATTTGACTGTGGAAGATATTGAGGATAATTATACGCCTTGTGATGGAGATATCCATGGGGCGCCAACAAAAGTGATTTCTCTCGAGAACACGCTCCATGGGATCCTTACCCCGCTAGAAGAGATAAAGAAGATATCGGAGTTTGCCAAAAATAACAATATCCGGTTACATTTGGATGGAGCCAGGCTCTTTAATGCTTCTGTGGAAACAAGGGTATCTATACGCGAATACTGCTCGTATTTCGACTCTGTGTCACTTTGCCTCTCGAAATCGGTCGGGGCGCCCATGGGTTCGGTGCTAGTTGGGGAAGAAACGCTCATTAACACGGCCAACCACTTCAAAAAACAGTGTGGTGGAGGAGTGCGCCAGGTGGGAATGATGTCATTGATGGCGATGATTGCAATTGATGAAAACGTCAGTAGAATCGAACAAAGTCATAAGTATGTGAAGGAGGTGGCTGCGTTCTGTTTGGAACACCACATAGCGGTTGAGTCGCCTCCCGACACGAACTTCATTTTCTTGGACATGAAGAAAAACCGCATGAGTGACGATGTTTTGGTGAAGTGTGGAGAAAAGCACAATGTGCGGTTGATGGGTAAACGCATAGCTTTTCATTTCCAGAATAGCCGTATGGCAGTGGATAACCTAAAGAAGGCATTGCTTGAGTGCAAGCAAGAGGCGGAGAAGAATCCGTATATGGGACGCAGTTCGGCGAAAAAGATGTATAATGTAGAGGTTGTGAAACGTATTCAAGAAAAGGTTACCGCCACTTAGAAAGGGCACGGCCAGTTAAAAACCAAGAGGTGTGGTGGATGTTTTATAGAAGAAGGAAATCCTGGTTATAACGATACTACCTACGACAATTCTTTATGTGTACATTAATTCCTGGAAGGAGGTAAAATTTATAGGAGCCCCTGACTTTCACTATTTGGCATTGTTTAGTTGGTGTAGTGAAACGTTTTATACCTTTCCTGGGGATCGTTTTAATGTCTTTCTCTCTTTCTCTTTTTCTGTCAAAAATAAGTGAGTATATCTGCAAATTATAAGAAGAAGACGAAAGAAACAGGTAAGAAAGTTTGAAGATAGTGTTCCTTTGTCGATTGATTGATTGAAGATTGAAACTTTTAAGTAAGAAAAGTAGTTAAAATAAGAATGGTTTTTCCATCATTAGATGTGGAAATACCGGGGTTTATATATTCGGACTTCCGGAAACGGTGATACTGTTTCGGGCCGAAGTGAAACGTGGTTACTGTTTCGGCAGAATCGGGGCAACGTGGTGTTTGAGCCCGAGTGTTTTAGCCATTCGCTTATACTTTACCTGACACTTTCTCCGGTTCCAGGTTTGGTATAAGTTCGTGTTACTCATTCACTTGAACAACGCCAATTGTTGAGACAAAAGTTGGACTTTTGAATGATTACAGTTTGATGATTGTAAGCTTTCGTTACCTTTGAGGGTCTGATTGGTGTACTTAGTGGATAGTAACGGAATTGAAGGAATATGCAAGGTCAGTAAATTGGACACCATGGGAACCCCGTCTGGGCCTATCATGAACTAGCAAAAGACAATTCCTCGATGCATTCTAAAAGGTACGAAGGAGAGAAATGTTGGGTTTTCTGTGATACTTTCAAGAAGTAACTTAGCTCAGAAGAATTAGCTATATCAAGTGATTTGAGTATAAGAAGACTGGAGAGAGAAGAAAACATACAGTAAAAGCATCCTATATGAATAACTCGTTTAGGCTCGATCTCGATAAATGTATCGATTTCGCATGCATCAAATTATTGCACACCACTGAGAATAGTTAAACCACAGTTTGTGATATCAGAGGGAATAGTATATGTCAATAAATACTACCATTGAATTTTAGCCAAAGTTAAGCTAGTTTCATGCTAAAACTCGTCTTTCTTATGTAAAACACGTGACAATACACGTGACAAAGGTCACACAAGCTTCAATTTGCGCATGCGCGTTGCAACCAGAGTATAAACAAAGATGGATACAAATTAATAAAGTTTACATAAATATTATCTTCACAACGTTCTCTAAAATATGACACATCGGGGTGCGGATACGAGCGACGCTATTAAGGCGTATATTCTCAAATGTTCCAAAAAATACCACCTTTAATTGTGTATGAAGCTTTCCTGACACAAAATGTCTCTATTTTATCAACTCATAGGGGTGTACTGGTGTTTGTGTGGTTTGTCAGTAAACCAATCCCCATTCCTATGATCATATACGGCTCAGCCAATTCGGGGCTATATGCAGGTTGTTATAATTTTGGAAATTGGTACTTTTCAACAATAATTATCACGAATAACGTTCCTGAAGGCTTCAAAAATATAATTTTAGTCATTATTAATCAACATTAGATGTGAGAGGTTTATTCCGCATCAAAAAGAACTGACTTTGGGGCGGTTTCTAAATTTTTCGTAAAGCTGAAAGAACATGTGTATTCAATTACATTACCGTAAAACTTCAAACGCAATTTTTAAGGCATTGCGACCATTTTTTAAATTTCTTAAGTCAGAAGAAATATACTCCTTATACAATAGTATCTAGCCTAATAAGTCAAATTCCCGAAAAAGTCTTCATGGCTTATTAGCCATTAGGTTTTGGGAGCGATCGCCGTAAATGAATATCCACGATAGTTGAATAGAATCGCGTGTAATTAATTCATTCATATAGGATGCTGTTATGTTTATTGATGAGGGTTCGGTATATAAGAACCAACTACGCCAACTAAAGGCCGGATATGACTAGGTAGGTTTAACATTGGGAATAACCAGGAACTTCGTGTTTATACGATATTTTATTATTTAAAAGGATAATGTGACCTAACGGAATTTGCAGTATTATACGTGGAGAAGTGGTTATGAGGAAGAGAATTAGAGTCCCCAAGAGGGTTATCCTTACTGGGATTATCGTTAGAGGAAAATGCTGAGAGTGTAAGGGAAACATCTTTCTAGGGAATATCCTCATAAAGAGAGAATTGCGGATTTCACATGGAGAATACACTTTATCAAGAAGGATTCATAATGTGAATCTTCCAGCAGCTTTCGATACTAGGCCTGCGGACTTTGTGCGATACACTTCGCCTTGTTGAATTAATGAAAAACTCACAACTCTGGCACAGAAAAATTAATAAAAATTACATTTAGCACAAGAACACAGTAATGAGAAACGCGCCCTTTTAAGTGTTTTCGAACTAGCATTGTCCATATTTATACTTTTCACTGACTTAATTGGATCATGTCGTCCTTGTTGCCGCAACACTCCAATAGATGCAGTACATGTCCATCACGGAACATCTTGAAATCTATTAAAACCGACCAGTGAAAAGTACTTGGCAATATTCTACTTTATGTTGTCATAACTCTTCCCGTGATCACCAAAACGTCCTTGTCCAGACGGGACTTTTTGAAAAAATAGACAAGTTTTCAATAAAAAACAGATTACCCCCCCATACTAAGGAAGCCCCTACAAGATGCACGAAGTTCCGGGAATTTCCCCGAAAAAATAACATCAGTATAAATCTTGGCATTCTTAAATCCCCCTGGCCATCATCATACGGTCATTGCATAATCCCCCGAGTTCAAAAGTAATACATTTAATCACAATTGATCATGTCCTGCATGAAATATAGCAATGTCGTCAGTGCCAAGATTTTCCGAAATGCAATGAATAGCATAGCCTCAGGTACGTATGTAAACCCCCGAAGAATACACATGAACCCTGCAACAAGACCATTTATAAGAATCCGATCCTTGTATGTTTCCCCGGAGTTAGGGCAACATTGCCGCTCAAACTTCATGTACGGCCAGAAGTGGGATGATTCAGAACCCTCCACCTGCACACAGCGGGAATGTATCCGAGGCAACTAACCATAATACCCAACAAGCTCCATGTTTTTCCGAAGGGACAATGGCTAATTATATTTATCCGAAAGGTAATTTTCATCGGAAGAATATGTTATACACTTAGTTTCAATAGCTTTACGAACCATCAAACGACGTTCTACGTGTGCGTGATTAATCCCGCGGTGGCGTTTTGGAGATTGCTGTTGTCACACCGGGTCCGTTTTTCCGGTTTTTTTCCGGACATGTGTAACCCGAAGGGTCCACATGAGTCCCAGAAAGTCACTTTTTGGGTGAAAAACTGTGAAATGTATTGCAAGCATAGAAAAGGGGTTATCTGCCGGGTATAAGAAGGAAATGTTTAGGTTTGCGCTAAACAATAAATAAATCATTTTGCATTTCAGTGTTCCTTTTCTTTTAGGTTTCTTTTTTTTTTTTTGGTATTTTTTTTCGCACCCACCGCTATAGGTTGCCGTACCGCACGGCAGGATATAGCAACACGCGGCAGGATAGGTCAAGACATCGCGCGAGGCTTCCTGAGAAGTCCGATCGGATTAACTGATGATGCGCGAGGGCCTTATGTGCACTACCCGCCACGAACTGTGGAATCATCCGGCGGCCAGTTTCCGGTTCTGTGCAGTCGAGCACGTAGAGTAACCAAACTTGCGTCTGGTTTCCCCGGAAGTAATAACTACTATATAATAGCGGCAAAATGTCACCACGTCTCAATGTTGCTCTCGTTCCATTGGTTTTTCACACCTTCAAATCCCCGAGATCATCAAAACGCTAGCCAAAAGCAAGCAAAACTTAGCAAAGAAAACCTTCCCTTCTATTTATTACCATGAGCGAATCATCGTCTCTCTCAGATGGCTATGCTCCCCAGCAATATGTTGACGAGGCCAAGAAGGTCCATAGAAACGCTGGCGAACGCAAAAACAGTTTATCCCGAACCGAAACCGGAAAATCCCTACAGAGCATGGGACTCGATAGTTCCATCCCTATGCCAGATATTACCGCCCCTCCGGTGAAGGACCCCATCTTCCCCGAAGAGTATAATTTGGAGACCGAGACCGGACTTGTGCGTGTGGAAACATTGCAGTCGTTGGGCAGAAATAAAACAATCAGATCAAGCAGCGAAAAAACCGTGGACGAGCTTGATCCGGAAATCGAATTTGTCACCTTTGTCACCCAGGACCCCGAAAACCCTCACAATTGGTCTGCCAAATGGCGCTGGTGGTACACGTTCGTGTACTCGTGGGCCGTGATCAGTGCGGCTTATGGCTCGTCTTCTTTGGCCGGTGGGTTGCCTCTTATCAGCGAAAAGTACCATGTTTCCACTGAGGTGGCCACGCTTTCCGTGTCGTTGATGGTGATTGGGTTCTTGGTGGGCCCATTGTTGTGGGCTCCACTTTCGGAGCAAATCGGCCGCAAGCCAGTGTACATGATCAGTTTCTTCCTTTACACGGTGTTCAACATTCCCGTGGCCTTGTCTCCCCACATCTCGGGAGTATTGATCTGCCGTTTCCTCTTGGGTGTGTTTTCTTCATCTGCATTGACCAACGTGGGTGCATCTTTGGTGGACCTCCATAACGAGACGCGTGGTTTGGCCATTGCGTTTTTCTCCTTCTGCCCTTACTCCGGCCCTGTGCTTGGAGGTGTGGTCAACGGCTTCATCAGTGTGGACTCTGGCCGCTATGACCTCATGGTGTGGGTCAACATGGCGTTTGCCGGCGTGATGTTGATTTTGATGGCCACCATCCCAGAAACCTATGCGCCAGTGATCTTGAAGAAACGCGCCAAGAAGTTGAGGGCCGAGACCGGTAACCAAAACATAATGACCGAGCAGGAGGCCAAGCCCATGTCTTTTGGCGAGTTGGTCAACAACAATCTCGTCAGACCTCTCAAGTTCATTGTCACCGAGCCTGTTTTAGACTTGATCTGTATGTTCGTGGCCCTCATCTACGCATTGTTGTATGCGTTTTTCTTTGCATATCCCGTCATCTTCTCGGAGCTTTATGGTTTCAAAGACGATAAGATCGGACTCATGTACATTCCCATTTTGATTGGTGCTGCACTCGCCGTCACCTTGACCCCTGTTCTTGAAAAGCAGTACAAAGCACTCACCAAAACCAGAACCCCTACTCCCGAAGACAGACTTATTGGAGCCATGATCGGATGTCCATTCCCATGCATTGCGCTTTTCATTCTTGGTGCCACCTCCAAGAAAGACATCATTTGGGTCGGCCCGGCGCTGTCTGGATTAGCGTTTGGTTTCGGAATGGTGTTGATCTACTACTCCTTGAACAACTATATCATCGACACATACGCCAAGTACGCCGCTTCTGCATTGGCCACCAAGGTGTTTTTGCGTAGTGCTGGCGGTGCTGCATTCCCATTGTTTGTCACTCAAATGTACCATGGTTTGGGTCTTCGTTGGGCCAGTTTCTTGTTGGCATTTGTGTCGTTGGCCATGATAGCCGTTCCCTTCAGTTTCTATAAGTTTGGTTCTTCTTTGCGTAAAAAGCTATGCAAGGAGGACTACTCGGCACATTTGTAAGTGCCTTTTATCGCATTCGCTTCATAAATAGACTTAATATAGTAATCCTTTTAGAAAACTATTTTCATCTGGTGTTAGTATGATGCAACTTTATAAATCTAATAATTTTGCGGTTTCATCCTTCTCTCCGCCCATGATCTTCCCCCTTGTTAATATTCCCAGTGTGCATACCTTCATCATTCATTTCCAGTAGCAAGCACTTACTCTTCAAAGACATGCTCAAACATGCCGTGCCCAACCATACCATCATCGAGGTTGGTAGCCTCAACGCTTGAGGCCCCTGGGGCATGCTTGGTGTCCTTGATAAGCTCAGTCACCTCCTTCAAGTTCACACCAGTAATCGTCTCCATGAACGTACCGATCTCGATGTTTTCGTGGTTTCCAAGAAGCCCAGTATATGCCTCACGCTGATAGAGCTTTTCGTTAATGTAGGCAGAGTTGGAGTACGCGTAGATATTGACATCCACGGCAGAATGTCCGTGAGTCGTCCATCCGGTCTGCGACCGGACAGAAATCATGTTGTTGAGGAAATTCAATAAAGATTGTGGATAACTGGAAAGTTTCCCGATCTGGCGCACCTCTTCCTCAGTGTAATCAGTGATTCCCATATCTGCCTCAAGAATCTCCTCTGTGATAAACTTTAAGAAAGCAGAAGACTCAAATTCTGAACCGTAAGATCTTTTCTTTCCAAGGACCTTCCTCGTCAAGTACTCTCCCGAGTGAGTACTGTTCAAAAGAACTTGAGGGTACCACAAGTAGTCTGGGTAGCTGGGAGAGAGTTGTCTGGCGGTCACCAACCCTCCTGTCTCGTGATCAGAGGTAGAAATAGCCACAGTTGCTACATCGGACGAATCAATAAAGTCCAATACCTCCTTATACGCAGCATCGTACGCCAATACTTCTCTAACCTGTGCAGCCGGGTCATTATGGTGGCCGGCGTGGTCGATACGCGAACCTTCAATGAGAAGGAAAAATCCTTGGTCTGAGTCCTCGGTAGCTTTGCTTAAAGCAGTCAAGGCCGTCTTGACTTGCTCGGCCAACGAGGGGTATACGCTGGAGTCTCTGTCAATATCATAGGGGATGTCTCCTGGGGCCAAGAGACCCAAGAGGGGTAAAGAGACATTTTCACCAAGCTTTAACGCATCGAATTGCGCCCGGTCTCCCACGTAGGTGTAATTCTTAGCAATGGCCTCCGAGACCAAGTTCCGCAGGTCGGCACGGCAGCCACCGGTTTCCGTGTGTGGAAGAAAGTGACAGCGTCCACCACCCAAGATCAAATCCACCATGGGGCCCAAGGAATACTCCCCCAATTGGTGCTGAGCGATCAAATCCTCCTGGAACCGGTAATCCACATGAGCACTGAAAGCCGCGGGAGTTGCATCAGTGATACGCGTGGTGACTACAAGCCCAGTGAGGTAGCCTTGCAACTTCAACGCCTCCAAAACTGTACCACAGGGGTTCTTCTCGGGGTCAACGCCGATGGCACCATTATACGACTTGAGGCCACAGCTGAAGGCCGTGGCACCGGCGGCGGAGTCCGTGACCAAGCTATCGTTAGAACGAGTTCTAGATGTGCCAATAAAGTGCTGGTCCAAGTATAAGATATCATCGATGGGAAGCTTATCCCTGTGCTGTCTAAACGAGCGGGCCAACGAGAGCGACGCAGGGCCCATTCCGTCGGTGACCATAAAAATAACATTTTGTTTTGCCGGCCTCTCAGTTTTGTAAAGAGGGGGATCAATTAGTGGCGTCCTAGGCGCCAAGTACTGGTGGAGGAAGAAAAACAAAAACACCACAATTCCTTGGCTTAAGCTAAAGAGGACAAGTCGTTGGCCTATCCAAAGGAGGGACAGGCCCCAGTGTCTCTGTTTCGGGCGGTCGTTATAAAATAGCGGCTTTTCCATGATAAACGGTTGTCGCCTATGGGATGAATGTGTTATGCTTAGTGTGGACCAACAGTGGGTGTGCTTGAATTCAATATTCCTCTAGACTCTAGTGGGGGGAGGCACGTCACGTGCGTTATCAGCGCAGCGACATGCCTCTCTTGGTGGTGTGTGCAGGAACCAACGGGGGCAGATTGGGTGGAGGCGCTTCAGCGTCTAAAGCCCTATTTCCTTAATTATTCATCGTTATTCATCAATTTTGCAACCCAAATGGGCGGGTTTATTCTAGCGGTCAATCGGGAATGTTCTGAATGTTCTCAGGGTAATTTCACATAAATAGTCATTCACATACATATGAAACAACATCAAGGCGGGCGTCCCGCGGTTGGTATAACTGGTGTTTGCGCGTGGGTAGAAATACGTACATTGTAGAGAAGACGAGAGCAGACTGGCGAAATAGGTCATAGGCCTATAAGATAAATAGAAGAAAAGGTGTAGACAAGTTGTAGAAAATGTGCAGAAAGTTGGAAAGAAAAGGTGTGGAAAGGGTAGAAGACACGGGTGCGTTTTTTGCAGACGCTATGGGCAGTGGTTGACGCACGTGACTTTTATTAATGAAATGGAGTGACAATTTAAAGCTTTTCGGGGAGCACGACAATGGGTTTTATGGTGATACTTCAAGCGTTTATGGAGTATCAAAAGGAATTTCTAATTGAAAGAGGTGTCCTTTTTGCGTGTCTGCTAACTCTGGCCGGACCAAGAATAAACTTCCCCGGTTTCCAACACATTGCGATTCTCCCGTATCTCACCTAGCTTTTGGGTCATCTGAAGTTGGAGCCTTTTCATTCCATGGAGAATTTCGTTGTACCGGAAAAATCCCTCGAAACGGTTTTGTGACTCTCGTTGAGCTTAAGCATTACTTTAACCAAGTATACGTTGAAGGGTAATTGCTTCTGAATTGATAGGACTGAACAGTTATCGCAAGCTAAAGAAGTTTTCCTTGACCCTAACCTTATTTATCATGGTGTTTTCCTTGAAGAATATCAGCAAGAAGTGTCTAGGGGGATGTCAATTTGGCCAGACTTCTTTCTCGCACTTTCACAAAATGGAATACAATTGAATCTCACAGCCTTGTGTCTCAGAGGTGAATTTCGTAGTGACCCTGATGATGACACACCGGCTATAGTGGGACAGGTGGTGGGCCTCAGCAAATTGGAAACTCTTGAGATTCAATACACCCAGTATGTCATTGTGGACGATGAGTCTAAGCAAGAATAGCTCCACGACGGTATGCACACACTCGTGAATGCCAATACAAAGAACACGTCTCTGCTTGAGAATCTTTACGTCCAGCACTCAGACATACGCCTTAAGAAAGGGACTAGCTCGAACATTGAGAGAGAATATCCCCGGTCAACTAAACTATCTCAGGCTGAATTGTAAAGACCACAGGGAACGGAACATGGAAATGCTTCGCCACATTGCACTACCAGCAAAACCTTGTCAAGCTTGAATTCCGACGTGATCCGAAGGGGGCCCTAGATAGTAGTTGGTTGACTTCTTAGCTTTCTGGCGTGTATGGTATATTTGGTTGCAGAGAGAAGGCTTACCTGTTAATCTCACAAAAGATCTTCTACTTACTCCGATTCTTACGCTTGAAGAGTGGGGATAGACAAGTATGACTCTTTTTTTTCTTCACGGATTATCCATAAATTGTAGTGCTGGTTAATCCTAGGTATGGGATATATAAAATATATTGCTCAACTTTAGTCGCTAATTTCATTGAATTGACTTGTTGGTTTGAAGCACACAATATTTACCGCCATCCCATACCGGCCATCCTATTTGAGTAGAAATCCTATTTGAATGGCTACCAGAACTGTAATTAATCCGCTTCTGGATATTTCTCGAAGAAAGATAAATGAAACATTTTCCCAAATCATGGCCCACAAGGTTCTTTTCAACGGAAACAGATGACCCCACACCCCTTGTAGAAATGTGTATGTGGCCCTCGTTTCCTATTTAAACACTGATACTTTCCCCCATCCCATCATTGTTTTTTTGTTTATCATCCAAAGATATCAGTTTCGAATATGAGATTCAATATTGTTTTTGGTGCAACACTTTTGGCCACCGTGGTGCTGGCCCTTCCCGCTCTTACCGAGGAAAATCAAAGTCAGGTGAAAACATCTCACGCTCTGAGCATCCCCACCAATGTTGAGCAGGAAGTCCTTGTGATCCCCGCTAACGAAAAAGACGGACAAATGGAGGTTCCTCAGTCTGCGGAAGAAAGTTCATCCGCTTTCCCAAACTTGGGGTATCTTGAAAACCGTTTAGATTATCTTCAGGAACTTTCTGAGGAGAAACTCAAAACCGAGTTGAACTTAAAGAAACAAGACTTAGAAGAGAAACTTAACCAAACTATTAAAGACGTCACGAATGTTAACCGCCGTACCAAGTTCACTGGATTAAGATTTAAGGCGTTCCAGGATTATGTTCAGGTTTATCCAAGTTCGTGGAAGAGGCATCCCAAATGCTTAGGTTATATTGAACAGATCATCTTCGCCAGGATTAAATTGCTTTCGTTTTGCGATACTCTGGGCAAGCAAATTAAATTGGATCAAGTAAAATTCGATCAGTGGGTGAAATCTATTGATTACACCATAGATGGTCTCCTTAATGAAGACATCCCCCTGGATGTCGCCAAGGGGATCCCCTGGGGGTTGCAGCGAGAATTTTTGAAACAGCAAAAGGAGCTTGACTTAGTTCTTGGAAGATTTTGGAATAAACGTGCATCTTAGATTTCTGTTGAGAGGATGACCCATATATAAGCGTGAAAGCAAATGGAAATGGTAGCTTCGTGAGAGTGGTGATTGTGGGCCATAGAGGTCCAGTTCCGTACACTTTGTTTGATATGGAGATATATTCATGTTTTGGTTATACTTGTTGATATTTCGTTTATTTCTTTTATAATTACTCAAATATACATCATCCACTTAAAGGGTAATGGCCGTAATAAACACCAAAGACCACCAATAAAACACGACCTTTGACATACAAGTGGGATAATCAGATGAATAAAAATGGATAGTTTCTTTTCAGATACCGCCGCAAAATCGGCAATATCTTTTAAACTCGAGTACACAACCGAGCTCGTATGCTTGTTGGAGTTAACCATCCATAAGCAAGGTCACGGTACAGTATTACCTAAGCCGGACATGTTATAAGACGGAGCCTCGTTTTTACGGAACGCCGCACGATTGTATTGTTTCTTGGTCATAGATAACACTCTTAAGTATGGGGGAAACCCCGTTTATACGGATACCCGGTTACTCTGTAAGACGGAGTTTTTGAAACTTAAAGACATTTTCTTCTGAAGATATGATTGCCCCAATGCATTGCTTCACCTTTCCTTTATTGGATACTCTATTCAAGGTATAACATCAGCCGGGAATTCACACCAGCCGGGAATTCACACCAGCCGGGAATTCACACCAGCCGGGAATTCACACCAGCCGGGAATTCACATCAACCCAAGACACCACTACAAGCTGCAGCTTTACTGGGCACCATGATTATAGTAGCAAATATTGATAAAAGTGGCGCCTTGATGATAAGCTCCCCAATAGCATAGATATCGCCGGTTACTATAAGATTCTGTTGATTACGGTGCTTTTAACCGTCTATACGAGGAAGAAACCCGAATATACGAGGAAGAAAGTTGGAACTTGCGTGATACTTTCATCTTGCCTGTTTAACGAGAAGCTGTCGTGGGTAGCTGTACATGCGAAGTTGTACTATTCTTGGCTCGACAGATTTGAAAATGTTCTACTTGGAAAAGGTATTCAAACTTTCAAGGGTTTCTTCTTCATAAGATGGTCCTTCGACGGACTCGTGGTAATGTCTGCTTCTCTGGGCACTAGTGTAATTGTTTGGATCATCCATCCCATGTGTAATGGGACATATTCGGTTGAAAATGCCACATTACTAAGCCACCGTTTTGCTTTCATGTGTTGTCATGAGCCGAGACTTAGACAAGCTTACCCCTAACAAGCTTACCCCTTACAAGCTGACCCCTTACAAGCTGACCCCTTACAAGCTTACCCCTACAAGCTTTACTACAAGAGCTGGTGAACTCTTCTGTCGTCTTGCTGATAACTCTTTGGTTCATTTGCGCAACGTATATTACTGTCGTACCTTTGAACGTAACGTCAACCTAAAGCAACTCCCTGGTTTAAATGCCTATG
>JAJMAK010000409.1:0-13696 GCA_030572615.1 Metschnikowia lachancei | reverse complement strand
GCACAACACATGCGGGAAGGTCCCCAAGCAACGGTTCTGAAAGTAGCTCGCCAACTAAGTGAACATGTGTCACCCAAGCCAAAAAGGCTGATCCCATTCGGAACCCATTCTTGCCCCGAAGTAAATTTACAGAAATATACCCCATTAGTTAAAAAACAATAGCGTGCATCTACGGCATTCTCGCAGTTTGAGCTTGTGTGGCCATTAGTTTTACCCGCGAATCCAGACATGATAGTGATACCAAAGTCAATTATATATTTTTTATTTTTCATTAATCACTTGAACTTGAAAATAAAATATTTTTATCCAGGGAAATGTAGTAAAAACATCAGATTCTTTCACGTCTGGATAATATTTCTGCCTCCTTAAGGTGATCTTTCTGATTGGATAAATACTTAAGACTCCCAAAGATAACAGCCACCACGTAGTGTTTCCCTAGACATTAGACTTGATGACTGCAACGTCTGACTTCACGTGCAGAACATCGACTTCATACTTGTTTTCTAGGACCACACCATCCAAGCTCCTCTGCTGGGCCTCCAGTTCCCACTTTTCTCTAGTGATACGTTCTTCCTCCATCTTAACGTGCAAATTACGGAATTGAATAAGGAACAAAAAGGCTACCAAGAACCCAGCAATACCAGTTCCAGCAAATGTTCCAATCAACAATGGGTCAACCAAAGCTGCAGTCAACGAAACCCCAATGGCAGCAGCAACCGCACTGGTGAAAAGGAATAAAGCCATAACCAACCCCTTCATGTGTGGAGGAGATCTTATGTAAGCTAACTCGTAGGCCGTGACATTGGCAAAACATTCACCAGAAGCTTGCAACACATACACGATAACTTCAACCCAACCATTCACAGTGGAAGGTTCGGCACACTCACTTGCTCTGTTACCACATGGCGACGTCTTGTAGATGAAATGTTGAATAATAGCACCAACTACTTGAGAAGAAGCACTCAAACAGAACCCCAAGAAGATTCTCCAAACAGGCTTGAAGTCAACGTGATGATGTCTGAGTAACGGATAGACGATGTTGTCCAATATTGGAATCAATATGATGATGGTCAATGGATTGAAATTGTTGAACAAATCGTTCGGGACACCGTTGAGAACCATTGCACCAGCTTGGGCATTTTGCGCATTACCGATTCCTCCCGTAGTCAAGTTAAACATGATAAAGTAAACAAATATTTTGCAAGCATCAATAGTCTGCTTGATGTCGAGAACCCACTGGTCATCCCAAGTAATTTCTTTTCCTTTTTTGTACATGGTCTGACCTCGAGAAATCATGTTTGCTGGCTTGGCGTGCTCCCATAAAGTGTTGTTTCGCCATCTGCTGATAAAGTTTCCACTGAAGGTGGTTCTGAAAATTCTCCAGCAATTAGTAAGAACTGATCCTTCTGGTATTTCCTTTATAAGCTTATTCTGTAAGTAAAGCAAAATAAATGGTAAGAACAAGTACATTATCGTAGGTACAACAAAGGCGAGCCAAAAGCCGACTCTTCTTGCAGCATACGAAGTTGCAAGCATGAAAAAGGCACCAATGTTGATGGCCCAGTAAAATAAAAGCGTCATTCTCTCCAAAGATTTTTGTCTATCAACAATGACGTTTTCACCTGAAGGAAGAGCCTTGACCACATCTTGGTTGAATTGGTATTGGTTCATGAGCAAAGGGAAAAGATTGGGTTTAATGAAACCGGTTCCCCCCGCCAAAAAGATGATCCCCAATGCAGTAGGCACAATAGCTTTTCCGGTAGCAATCACCGCAGGAATACCTGCAATAATGAAGAAAATGTGGCCTAGGAATCCAGCAGCAACACCGATCCAAATAGCCTTGAATTTACCCAATTTTGTATCAGCAACAAACCCACCATACAAAGGAACGACATACGCCAAGAATGTTAATAGTAAAGTAAAAGCAGATGAGGTGGTTATACCCATACCCAAGGCCCCAGCAGATTGGGATGAACTCGACGAGAGCGGAGCACCCGTGGTACTTCCTGGTGGCAAGGGTCTTTGAATGAAGTTTGCAAGGACATTTGTGGTAGAGTAGTAGGATGCACGTTCGGCCAACTCGGTTAAGCAGATCAAGTATGATGAATATGATGCTCTGCCAAGGACACGCCTAAGGCTAAGAGATTCTTCTGGGGTGGGCTTTCTTAACCCTTTGGGGTTAAGGTCATCAACGTATTCTGTGAAATAGTTTGTGGGGTCATCGAAGTCATAAACACTCGCATCTGTAGTGCTGAGTGACTCGGTGATGGCCACCATATTTGGAGCTTTATCATCCAGCATTGTAGTAGTTTTAAACACGAAGAAATTAATGAAGTCCAAAATAAGTATATCACGGCACTTCTTCAAGTCATGGGGGTTACATTTTATATTGACGGACTATCTGATGCATGTCCACAGTGGCCATTACTAAATTAACTTCCATATTTCGACATGAGCTAAATATTTGAAGTCAATTAGCCAATCAAAACGAGTTCCGGTTAATCGAATAGCATTTCTTATCCCTTTATGCGCCCGAAATACGGCAAGGGACTCCCAACCCTTGCATCAAGATAAGGGAAGGGATCGCGGGATGTATCTGGGAAAATACCGCCCAGTAACCAATTTTTTTAGAGACGGACGCATTATCAAGACATGCAAAAGAAGTCCAGTTTTGATGAACAACGCGTATTTTTAATAGCAAGTAGACATATTATTTTAGCCCGGGGTTTTTTAATTCGTGAAGTATGAGGCAATGCATGAAATACTATAGAAAAAAGAAAAGGGGAAAGGGCGTAAAATATGTTTTCGATACGAGAGTTACGGGATGCTCATGACATGAGATACGCCTAATAGGGGTCTCCGGCAGTCTCAAGTCAGAAGTTTTCCCGGAGTTATGAAAAGGTAGCGAATACAGCCTTGTAATGCCACTGCATCGTGCGGCTTCAATTTACGAGACACAGCTAGCGTATATATCATGAAGGGCGATTTTGCCAAGACTTTTCAATGGTTGCCAAGACTTATCTTTGAAGATTTGCCAAGACATTTGAAGGGTTCACCGCTATTATGGTGATGAAATGGGATTTGTCCACTTCAAGGCGGGCCTGTACGCATCCGAGCCTGGATTTTCCGGAATATAACACGAATATTTTGGATCTTGGGCACTTTCTGTGGGTGTGGCTTTTTGCCAGCCGGCTAGTTTTCGCAGTAATCTCGTCAACTTCTTTTGCAACCTGCGGAATTGGGGAATTAGGGTTTGGGCGATACACGACTATGTTTTGGATGTGTCCAGGGATCAAACCCCTATATTTCAGAACTCGAGACCCTATTTCACAACAAATGTTGCACTTGCGGGCACTTTTCTTTGGAAACTAACCTCCCGTGGAGCCGTGAACCCAGGCTCTTTTATTCGCCATAAAAGCTTGAGTATAATAAAGAATTAGCCTATCGAATACTCTTTAAAAGCTAACCCATGAGCAATGGTCCACCACTAGGTTGCTATACCAAGTAAACTTATTTGTTTGCTGGGTGCATATATTTTTTAGTCTGTGAATTTTGAAGTCCTTTACTCGCAATAAACATAGTTATTTTCTCGTGTGTTTTATTTAAACTAAACCTGACCTTGGAGCACGTGGAAACGGCAAACTTCGGCCACTTTTTGGCAGCCAATCGCTCACTGAATTCCCGATAAACTAAGATTTTAACTGGGAGACTTTTGGAGTCGTATTTCTCTTAAATAAATTTGCATAATCCTAATATCATTCAATTCATTTTAGTTTATTAATTTTTTGAAGAGGTGTCAATTTATCATTATATGGTTGTACAAGCCCTCACACTTAACCCAAACGTGTTTTGTTCACTTTTGTAGCAAAACGTAGTGAATTAAGCGTTTCATTGAAATTCTTTGCATCCGGAGAAATATTGGCAAACATCAATGTTTTCGAGTCACCGCCGAGACTGTGTTGGAGAAGATACGTCAACTTCGAGTCCCTATAAGGGACATGACCTCGGCCGCTGCCCAAACGGTCAATCACCGTGCCTAGGCTCGAAAGTGATTTGTTGATTGCTTGGGTCTCTTTTAATCGCTTATCCCTGTCGTTTGAGTCACTGACACGTTCAGAACCAGCCAAGTCTATCAAGTTGAGCGTTCCGTCACATAATTCTCCAGAAAGTTCATGGGTTCCTTTGATGTTCAAAATAAAAGCCGAATGTGATCTCGAGGAGCGGCTATTCAGCACTGTCGATGCGGTGGATCTGTTTTGGGTAGCCTTCTCAAAAATCTCAATGGCGTGGGCTTTTGACTCTAGCCTGATAGTAGTGCAGTTTGTGATGACGGTTTTCCTGGCTATGACATCATGTTTTATCTCGGGCTTCGTGGTTTTTCTTCCGGCACCAAGCAAGTCAACAAGCAGCTCGTTATAGATTTCCACAAATTGGCCCTCGACGGTGTACTCCCATCCTTTTTCGCTCAAATCATTAATACTAGAAAAAATTTGGTTTATCGAGAGGGGGATCATACCATCATCTTTGTGCGACATGGTCCAGGTTTTACCAGATCCGGTTTGGCCGTATGCAAAGACACACACATTGAACCCGTCTAAAGACGACTGCACGAGCTGAGCTATTTCCGGGAAGATTTCACTGTTGTCAGTTTGCGGAGGGAAAACCTTGTTGAACATAAACTTGTGGTCAGGGTGTGGGGAGTTTCCAACGGGTCGCAGCGTTGAGCTCCGTGAAGGAGATATGTCAACTTCAGAATCAGCAGTAACTGATTGTAAGGTGAGGACTTCTTTTCCCACATTATTCAAGTCCTCAGAGGCAGAAAGGGACATAGGCACTAATACCATGTCTGGGTCCGAAGATGGCCTGACACGGCAAAAGACCCGAATGTTTCCTTGCAATTCTTGAAGTTTGTTATGCAACAGCCTTCTTTCCACTTCGAGAGAGGCATATGACTCTCCAAGGGTGTGCGTACCGTCTTCAAGCTCAGGCACTATATCGGAGCCCTGGTACGCGGCCAGCTTCAGCTGCTCGATTTTGAATTCGATCACGGCAATTTGATCCAAGAGAGACTGCTTTTGTTGTTCTTTTTCGACCTGTTTTTGTTTCACGATTTTCAAAGTTTTTTCACGGTCATATTGTTGCTTTTTGTTCAAAATTCCGGGTCTGGAACCTTGAGTACTACCATTTTGTGAGACGGATTGTGTGGATGCGGGTTCCTGTCTTACTTCCTCTAACTTACTCTCAACATTTGCAGGTAGTTCCCCGATATTTTCAAGACTAGCTGTGACGGATTCCAGCATTTCATTTATAGTCACGCATTTGTCCAACACTTCGAGTAGCATGTAGATCGAGGTGATAAGTTCTCTAGTTTCAGCAGAATTATTTTTCGGCAACTCCGAAACAGAGGAGGCGATTTCTTTACTAAGGGCTTCCCGAACCATTGAGAGTTTCTCACTCAAGTCGATGTTGATTTGTTCGGTATGCTTTTCGAGAACAGTGGTTAAGTCTTTGAAACTTTTGGCCGTATAAGCCTTTAACGTAGCGATATCAGCCTTGACGCGTTTCATGTCATTTTTGAGAGCGACAATGCTTTCATCATGGTCAATTTCTAGTCCGTCTTCACTTTCCTGGTTCTCCCCGGATTCTTGACGCGCCTCAGTTTCCAAAACATCTTGTGGAAGCTGGGCGAGTTCTACGGTCGTACTTGCGATATCAGATTGCACTTCTAAGATGCTTCTAGGTCTTATGAATGGACAAGCTAGAACAGGCGACGTGAGCGCACTGAAATCCTCCAAAACCCTAAAGTTTTTAGGTTTGACTGGGTTGAAAATCAGACACTCACCAGCGGAATAGGGCATGGAAAATGCCGAAGCCGGTGGATATAAGCTCTGTGGGTCCGGCATATGCTCAGGCAAAGGCATAGGCATAGAGATTTTGGGTGCAACAGACTTGCGGCTGTGGTGAAACACACGTGAGACTCGCCGCGAAAAGCTCTTGGCACGGTGGAATGCACGTATTGCTTTGGTATCTGGGTAAGTAAGGGAGAAGTTGGACATCTCAAAAATTAGCAGTGGGAAGAAAAATGAGATGAAAAGAAATAAAAATGGACGACGTTTAAAGCTCAAATGTGATTGCCAATGGAGGTAGTCAATTGGAGGAATAAAACTGGGGAATTTTCGCTTTTTTAAAGATGTGGGTGCCCTACTTTTATCTTCGAGAGATGTGACCATAGCATATATAAAACACCGCATATGAAAAACGTCACCATACCGTATACCTGGAGTGATAATACATGCTTGGTCATACTCCAAGAGTTCCAAAATATCTTTCAATTTTCAAGGTGAATGGCTAACATGGTTGAATAAGGTAGTGGCTTTTCTTTGGTCATGCAATATTGAGGTAGGTGAGCATTGTGCAAGATTATGCCAAAATAGTTATCTGATATCTATACAACATCATATCATGTGAATACCCACCTGATGCAACACCCTCTTGCAGATAATGTAAGCATGTAGGAAATCTATACCACCGAGAGTAACTTTACCATCTCCTTAAAAGAGAGTAGGTAACTCAGGGATGGTAATGGATCTTTTGAAACTGTGCAAAAGTCTGGGCGTTCGTTGGAGGGGAGTGAAACCGAGCTTCTTCGTGCAGTTCAACCTGCCTGTTCTTTTTATTACATGCCATGTTGAGAACCGAGGGATACGGGTAAATTTTGTCTGCCTGAGGGTTCAATTATGCAATAAGAAATTTTAGATAATAAATTTTTTTTTCTCGCCCCAAACAGAAGTAATCTGGCGAAGATAGAAGAAGCGAGAATTCCACGCCTCCCAAGTCTTTCTGTGTAAAATTCATGGCTAAGAAATAAAAAGTTTTCTCGTATGAGTGAAGTCTCGTCGACGGAAAATGGATTCTCCCCGCGAAAAATGGATTGTCCGACTGCAATTGAAATGGTTCATCAGTCAGAATGAAATCTCCTGTCCAAAAATGAGTTCATCCACGATAAAGGGAAGAATCTCCCAGCTTCAGAAAATAATATATCTAAAACTATTTAAAAATATGTAACTAATTGTAATAAGGATCTATTTGAGGGTGAAATATCTTGAATCCAAACAAATGTTCTTTGCAGTAGAATATTCAAACGCCATTTTTCAGTTAGGAAATTTGCTAAATTGTTTTTTCCGAATTTATTAAGTCTTCATCAAAGATTGCTTTTGAACTGCAGCTGTTTTGTCGAGAACATGGCTTCCTCTAGCCTGGTCGCAATGAAGTTGGCGTCCCATTGCTCTCTTTTTTCCACTGCTTTGTAAATGCCGGAACTATTCGATATTGAGACGTGGTAATTATCGACTAGCTTAGAAATTTCTCATTTGAAAAACTCAAAGAGTGAGTTGGCTTCTAGTCTCTTGAACTAAGTCAGAGTCAATTTTTTTGAAGCGTTTCTAGTGATCATACCGTAAATCACTTGTCGGGTGACTTTGTTATACCACTGCCCAACTTATTCCAGATTAAAGAGTACATATCCTTATAACATTTACAACTTGCAAGAATACTCCTGTTATCCCTAATCTTTTTTCTTTTCGTAGTGAAAAACTTAAAATTCCTTATTCTCGGTATATTCTCTTGACTATTAGATGGGAGGTGATGCCTATTAAAGTCCGAGGGTGTACATGTGTAAAGTTGTGATAAAGAGTAAGGAAAAAATTGACCTTGAAGCTAGTAGTCTAAATAACAAGATTAAGTATTAAAGGCTGAAGTAACCATGGCAATCATCACCCTACAGAAATAAGCGTATTTCTTATCATATCCAAACATCAGGATTCGCTCGGGCCTTATTCCTTACAATCTCCATTTCTCCAAATAATACAAAGTTCATGATTCATCAACTTTGATACACTGTCGTTCGTTTCTTATTACCTTCCAGCACACCACATATATGATCCAAGTCATCTTCCTGATAATGGCCATAATTTACATTCCCAAATTTTGTTTTCGTTCACTCTTTGAAAATTACCATCAGAATTCAACTTAATAAAACCCATTCCAAACGTTAAACAAAAACAGTAATCATCACCTCTTCATTTTAACCCAACTCGCAAACCCATTACCGTCCACAGAGACACCATAGCTTTTTAATAACCACTCAAACAATCAAACAATCCGGTTCATGAATTTTCCCACCGCAATCATTGGCGCGCATACAGCCTTCACCAACATACATAGTGCATCAATCAATAACGAGAGTTCATACAAAATCCACATGAAAATAAACAACTCGATGAAAATCACCAAAGTTTGGATTCTGGGGAAATTCTCCGCCACCACATCAATGGGCGCAAATATGATCCTCATGATCCTTATACTTTTGATGAGCTTGTTCACATTCGAAATAATTGTCCGTGGTGATCCCTCGTGCAAGTTAGCAGCAGACACTTGAGTTTCTCGGGCTATAGAATCGTCATTTTGATTCTCAATTGGTTCTAGCTGTCCGGTATTGGGGTTATAGACATATTGGGATTCATCGTCGTCCCCATCTTCACTGGTGTCTTCACCGGATAGGTCTCTTTTAGAAATTCTCCCCACAGAAGAAGACTTTATCATGCTGCTGGGAGGTTTCCCTTTTCTCGCCAGTTTTTCTTCCCCTGAGATATATGACGATGCCGGCCGGTTCCATTTCAGAAAGATGTCTTTATACACCTTTGATTTGGTAGATTTAACGCCACTGTCCTTGTTACGGGGATTATGAGCTCTGCGGTTTTTCACCTTCAGGGGAGCCTTACTCAAGCACACATTCTCGGGCTGGTCATGTAGTTCAGTGATTTTACCTTCACTGTTTGGTTGTGCATCTTCCATGTTGTTGTAGACAAGCCAGGATAGTACATAGTTCCATAATGGGTTGAAACCTTCGGAATTTTGTGGAGAGTCCAGAAAATCAGGCTGGCCTGGTTCGGGGATATTTTCAAGAACACTGTTTCGCGTCACTTGTGAGGATTCCCTAGTCAAATCACCATCGCTATGGTGTATAAGACCCCGAGATTTCAGAGACTTTCTTCCCATTTTCAACTTTTGGCGTAGTGGTGTTTTCACTTTTGGTATAAGTGGCTTTGCACTTTCACTCTCATTGACAGGATTCTCTTCGTTTGTTGCAGAAGCTTCTTCTGGGGTTCCCACGTGAGGCCCAGCCAATTTTCTTCGCGAATAGTTGCTCCGTATATCATATTTATTTGTAAGCACCGACTCAGTATCGTTCCAATCCAAATCCATATCACCGTAGACGCTTCTGACCTTTAGGCTTTCTGGCTCATCGTTTTCGTCGGTTTCGTCACGTTGGAAATAATCATATGTCTCATAGTCGTTTTTTCCAAGCTTGGGTATCGCCAGCTTTAGTACGCGGGTGAATTTCTGCTTGGTGCTCAAGCTCCGCTTACTTGGATCATCAAACACCACGTCGATGGGGTTCAATCTTTCGTCCTCGTCCGGTTGGAACACGTCCTTGAATGTTTTATGTGTGTATGAGCTTGGCTTGAAGTCCTGGGAGTTATCAATGCGTTTTTGTTGGTCGATGTAGTAACCTGAAAACGCCTGTGGATTTGGGAGCGACGGTTCATAAAGAGACGTGTCGTCACCAAGAAAAAACGTCTTATCATGTGCATTATAAGGGTATTGCAAGGTTTCTGACTGCTGCCGTGGTGGCGGTTTCCTGGAAAGCAGCTTGGTGTTTCTGAGTTCGGTTTCCGCGTAACCTTTTGTTGGGTGTATCTTAGGGATTGTCTTTTGACTTGCTATTTTCGCACCCAGTCTATAATAGTCGTTATAATCCACCAGCTGCCGAGGATTTTTGCGTTTTTGAGTCTTTGCGTGCAAGTAGTTCAACTCTGCAGGAGTTATTTGCTCTACAAGATCATTCTCCGAATGTTCCTGTTGTTTGGGTGGTTGTGTTCGAGAAACCGATCCCATCAGCCGGGTACGAGAAGAATCGAGTGAATGTGTTAAAGACCCAGATCGCGATACAGGGTCCTGACGGGTTATTGGATTTCCTTTCTCTATTCGAAGATTTCTAGGCAGCCGATACCGACGGTCCTGGAGGTATTCTGAAGAAAAATACGCATCCTGAGAGACATTCATTTGGACAAGAGTATCTGCTGGTCACGAGTAACTGCTGGTCACGAGTATCTGCTGGTCACGAGACTAGAAGAGTATTTAAGCGAATGGTAAACAATTGAAAATGACAGAATTTTTTATGGCTAATGAACGATGACCCGAAACTTCGATCGAAATTGACAGACTCCGTTTGGGTCTTTAGGCTTTTTGGACTTTGTGTGGTTGATTATTTTTTTTTTATGTATTTGTTTTTCTATCTTTAGCAACTATGAGGTAAAATGCGATGGAACGGCCCAATGCGGAAAGGTGATTGATCTGGGGTGCGGCCGTGGGGTGCGCTCCCTGGGGCCCGGGCCGGGTGGCTGGCGACAACTGGTTTTAGTCGGGTCACGTGGGGAGCAAAACATTAACTTATTTTTTAGAAACTACAAGATATGGAATAAAAAATAATCTTGTGTTTTCTATTAGTTTGTTTTTTCTTATTTTGTTTTTTACTTTGCTTTTCTGTTTGATGTTCGCATGACTGGGTCGTCTTGAAGGTTAGAACTTAGTAAAGTCAAGACCCTGTAATTTAACACCAGGTACCCGGTCTACCTTGGATATCTGTTTTGATCTTGTTTTTTAATTATATTCTTCTAGAAATCCTGATTTTTCTGCATTTATGATGTTTTCCTGTTATATATGTTTACAGGCTATTTGATGATGTAAACGCACTTTGATAAAACTTCTTTACTCTCCCGCAAACATAAGTCTTTTCATCTTTGTGACAGAAATTAAGGGGTAGTATCTTTGATATTGTCAAATATAATGAAAAAAAAGTACCCCATTCGGGTGAGTATCATAGGCCAGTGTTTGGCTGTGCCAGAAGTCCCCATTCATGGGAGTGAGTATGTAAAAGTACGAAGATGTGTGGTTGCACACTACGCGAGAAATTTCCTTCAAATATAATGAAAGGCTTAAGCTTTAGCTTTTCCTATAATCTAGCAGTAAAACTATATAGTTTTTAAGGGTGAATTGTGGTTCCCACCAATTCCAAGATAGGCCACACAAGTTGTTCGAACCGGCTCGAGAACTGGGTTGAAGAACACGCAGGAAGTCAACTTCTGACATTATAGTTCAGCCTCAAAACAATCAGCATGCTTGAGATTTTTCCAAATCAAATACTTCCAAAGGAAGAGCTAACTTTTAGAGTTTTATATTTTTTAAAAAGAAGGTACTTTTTGCTTTTGATGCTTCGATATTTAACCAGAACAAGACGTGAGACGATGCCCATATGATACACCACTTTGAAACGACCAGTTTAACCTGCGTCACAGTAATCTAAAGATACCCTTTCAGAATTTTTTTCAAATCGTCTCTGTCTCCATTCCCCGAATCTCTAAACATATTACCTATTTATTTATGCCGAGGGATTGGCTGGGGGAACTCGGTGGTCGTCTCTTAGTCACGCGACTCCCCTAGCTGAGTTGTCGGCGTGGCCTCAAACCATCAAGCCATCAAACCATCACGTGACCTCGCTAAATCCCGAGATCCCACAAACCGATTGCTCGTAATCCACGCAGATCAGGTATATCTTAAATAATCGGAGTTCGAACAGAACCCCATTCGAAAGGGTTTATCAAGTTTGAGCTTAGTTTAAACAGTTTTAGTGAAGAATAACGGTGTCAAAAATGTACACATTTGGCCATTGCTGCGTTTTTGCCCTTCTTGAATATTAACATCCGAAAAGTAAGTACCACATGTTTTTTGGTTTGACTTTGAGAAGCTTTTAGGTATTTCTGGGATAGAAAACTTTTTATTAAGCTGAACCAAGCTAATGCTTCGGTGGCTGTATCAATGATGAACTACAAATTGAAAATGAGCTTTTTGCGCATTCGCGTGTCTAATTATTAACCCTGTAAACGCATACGAAGTAAAGGCAAAATTTCTGTATGATCAGGTATGTTTCTATAAACTGATTCTACTTTAAAGTCATCCTTGCAAAACCCTTGGACAAATATTCGTTAACATTCACTCAATGTATGTCTTTTTGCGCGTTGCAAAACATCCTCTTAGACGAGCACCCCACATTTCATTTTTTATCGACCCTAAACATTTGCGCTTTTCAAGCCAAAAAAAAAGTTAGATTAGTCTGAAGCTTCGCTCTTCTAAGAAGGAATTCTATTGTTTGTATCCTTATGGTCTCTTCGCTGTTTCAAGGCAACGTCACACTTCGTGCAAATAGTGATCGGTAACATTTGCGATACTCCTTCCTGTGGCATTGGCAAGTCTTCATTGGCTTTTGCTTTACAAATGAGCTCCAGATCATGACACTGATGGTTCCTTTCATTGACCGCGATTGATGCACTTGATACATTTGCAGATTGTGACCTTTTTGTGAACAGAAACGCGAACACTATGGAGCTAAGGGTACAGAGCTGGGGTTAAACTCGACCACTATCAGCTACTCATTTATAATCTCTTCTCCCATTAATTCTAGGAATATTACCAACACCCTTTTCTCTGAAGTCGTACAACAGAAAAAAAAGAAACATTTAGCACTCATTGCTCAGATCACTCGGTCAGTTCTTCAAACTGAACACGAAAGAAATGGGCACTTTTAAAAATTGGTTTCGAAGCTTAGCAGGAAAGAAAGACACTGCATTCGGTTTGAACGTTGCTCCAGAAATTTTCAGACCTGGTGTTTCTTCAGTGGACAATGAAGAGCCTGAAAATATGTTTGAAAGTTTCCGACCGCAAAGCCCAAATTCCTACCCGTCTGAATTTAACCCAAGCTCTTCCTTACCCGATGAGCCATTCACCCACAATACCGTCGGCACAAATCTGTCAGCTTGTGTTTCACCTGCAATATCTAGCGATTTCTCCTCGGCAGTCTCTACAAAATCGGTCTTTGCACCTAGAAGTTCCGATGACGTTCCCCCGCGGTCTATACAAACTCCCCTCGACGAAGAACGTGAATTGGACCGGTTAAAAAAAATGATCCGGCTTAGAAAGGCCCATGCAGTAAGTACTCCCAGACACACTAGCTACAAGTACATCAAGATTCCCTTTAGAGATACCCCTGAAGCATGGAGACATGCTTCAGCATCACTCAGATATCCTTCGCCCTTTTTTCAAGACCACCCAAACACTTAGAATATCAAGTCCAAGGCAAAAGAAAAACATAAAAACGTTCCTTTGTTTTGCCCAGCTAGTAACGGGAGTGGTGGGATGTGGGCGTTCAAGTTCAAAAATTCTCAGAATCTCTTCACCGATAAACCACCAGGAAGTCACATTTCTGAAGACAATTTTTCCGGGAAACGCTTTTTAGGTTCAGAATAACAGGCTGGTATAAATCCAAAGACGAACTCTTTTTCTTCTAAAGAAATGGCTATCAAAAGATACTTAATCAAACTAAAACATTTGGGGCCAGATTGGGCTGGTGATTATTCATTGATTAAAGAAATCCAGAACAAATTGTTTCCAACCTCTGAACCCCAGAAGCCTAACTATATTGATAATTTGCTTTACAAATAGCTAAATAGTAATATATACTTATATTTCTTTGAAAGTGGAATTTCGTATTAAACTGTGCCATTAATATGTATCAGTGCTA
>JAJMAK010000408.1:0-13805 GCA_030572615.1 Metschnikowia lachancei | reverse complement strand
AGCAATCAACGTGTACTGCATTAATTAGTATTCCAATTAGAAATAGCATGCTAACTGTAGCTTGGTGTAAATCCTGCAATTATAATACTCTCTTTTGTTGGTAGCACCATGTGTAGATAATGATTGTTTCACCACGTCTCATGCACACTAAAGCAGGCACACTTCCAGCATGAAAATTGTGCCAACAAACCCAGTCATCGAGAGCATGGAATTATTAACACCTTAATTATAAAACACCTTAACTAATGAAAGGGAAAAAACCTTTCCATAAATCAGTTTCATCGTAAAAATCTAGTACATGCCCACACGTCCAATTTGGCCTTCTTTGCAGACCCTGTCCGCACCAATAAAACACACTATTTCTTTATGCGATCACGCCTCAACTCCGTCTAGTTCACGCTCGATCCATTCAAACAAAACTGAATAAGCTTAAACAACTTCTGACGGTCGTCCTCGTTAAACACCCACAACCCGAAAATGTCTCCCAATACATTCTTCACTATAATAAGATTATCGTTGATTTCCACATTCATCTCACGCACACCGTTATTGTTGACGCCATTGGGGAAAAACGTTTTTGTGGCGTGGTTAGGCAATAGCCCAATGGAGAAGTTTTCCGGAGAAAGTCGGTTTAGGAGAATCAAGCCATAGCAGAAAAGGTCCTGCAAGTCGGCCTGGCACAACGCCCGGCTGGGCACATCTGCCCTGAAATGACGTAGGTAGAGGGCCAAAGTGCCTTGGAACTCTGTCTTGACCCATTCCTCGCTTTCACCATCGAATTTGTAGATGACACAGTGTGATGTCGAATAGAGAAGCTGTTTTACCTGAGAGTCGTATCGTGAGATGACGTTATAATTCAATGTATTTTTGTAGAGATCGAGTGCCTTTTGGGGAGTGATTTGTTGTTCCGTCGACATCATGGAAGTTAATGCTTTTTGGATTCTGGGGGTTCTGAAGTTCCTGGGGATTCTGGGGGTTTGAAGTGTTTTTTGACTTCTTTTTGGATAATGGGTGCGGGCTTCTTATTTGGGTTGCGACTCGCCCAGTAGTGCGTATAGGGAGAGAAACAGACTTTTAAAGGAGTCCCAAAGACGTCAATAAAAAATGTCTAAATGGCTTAAATGAACCGGAATAAGTGTTTTTTGGTAGAGTGTTTTTAGTGTTCAAATAATCCACCGAAAGCCTCAAGGTTTGTGAAGTTTTGAGGTATTTTGGTGTCCTTTTAGACTATTCAAAGGATCCACCGTGGCAATTATAAGATACGTGCATTGTGAGGAATCTATAATTCATAGAGTTTCAATAAAAACAATTGAAAACAAACCCAGGCAAGTATTGAATCTTTATAACTTCTGGTAGAAGATTTTGCTGAACTATTATCAGTAGTAGCTCACTACTTTTTCTTTTCCCAAGGTGGCCTTTCATATTTAAGCACCTCCCCGAGGTTTCGCACCAAGGGGAGATATCAATCTATTATTCCTCACGACAACAGTTGTTTTTCTAGAGAAATTAGTAGAGTCTCTAAAGAGCAAAATAAGATTTACGGTACTCGAGGCATAAGCTTGAAAAAAGGTAGTCCCCAAAACAACTTTCAAAAGAGAGGCTTTTGGCAACTTAGATCATGGTGGGACGTAAAGAGGTAAACTCTGATACTGGTTGTGCGCATGAGGTTTATAAATTCCCCATGAGGGTAATCAAAAATGCCACCCCAAAAAGCAATATGTTATGGTTTTTCATTGAATAAAAGCATATTTTTTAGCTTTTCCTCATAGACAGATAAAGGCTTCAGTTTTTTTACTCCCAGGAGTAGAACTGTATAGATAACCAGAAAGGAAAGAATAATTCAATAAACAAGCATATGGCCACCAAAGAGCTTCATTGAAAGAAAATAATCCGGGACACAAATCTTCAGATCCCAAACTATAATCAAGATCAAATACCTATTGATCAAAATGACTAACTGCCTAATCTGCTGCAATGTCACACTAAGTAATCCACACGTGTACATGTTGAAGCCTGCAGAACAATAGTTTTTGCTTATACCTATTAGAGGAAGGATGTGTGGTATGCCAAAGTTTATTCTTGCGTCTTTAGTATATTGTGCCAGTCTTCGTCGAGATCAGTAATTCCATATTCCACCTCGTGGGTGTCTGGAGGTGTCATTTCGAATATTATAAATCTCCTTATATTTATTGAGCAGGTATATAATTCAAGTTCTTATTGAGTCAATTGTAGTAAAATCAGGCCAAAGAAGAAGATGGTACAGTAAGAATGGGAATGTCGGTTTAGAACCGTGGTGTGCAAGTCTTCAAACTTTCTTGAACTATATTTGGATCGGGTTATGTACACTAAATAAAAATAAAATCTATGCCCTAAATCTTAAAAATACTTTGTAATATTTTGTTGTGGGGTGCAACACTTTCTTGAGGCATACCTTGGTAAAAATAGGTCACGCCACAGTATATTGGATGCTACGCACTTGGAAGGTTCCAATACGTGCTCAAGATGGTTGAACTTATCATTCAGTCAAGCGAGTTATCTACCATTAAATACAGGTTAATCGTCAACTTTACTGGAACTTATTCTTGGCTATTTCAAAGCCAGTAGCTGCTTTCGTCTTGAGTTAAAGGTAAGCTGTAAAAGAATCGGCATCTATCACACAGAGAATCTTTAGCTCGATCAGTGAATTGTAGATTCCAGGGCTGCACCATGCTTACAATGGGAATGGAAAAGTAAGCTGGCTGTGCTACACACAAAAGTGTTGTTTCTGAACCCAGAAATGCTGTCTTTGATTACCTACGTTGGGCAAATCAAGGGAATTCTTTTTGGATGAGACGGAGATATTTACTTTCTTTGCACTTCACTGAACTGTCTTGAGCATATATTTCTTACCAAAAAAGTAGCACTGGAAAAGATAATTTGGGTGAAATATTTAGGTAAAGCTGCTCGTTGGAGGTGATTATACCGTTAACAGAAGCTTTTATGGAGAGAGGTTGACGTACGTGAAAGATA
Source organism: Metschnikowia lachancei (assembly GCA_030572615.1). Lineage (NCBI taxonomy): Eukaryota > Fungi > Ascomycota > Pichiomycetes > Serinales > Metschnikowiaceae > Metschnikowia > Metschnikowia lachancei. The sequence goes on along the minus strand of JAJMAK010000408.1, from coordinate 10,796 downwards.
CAATAGTGGCTGGGTAAGTCCGAAGGGAATATTACTATAAAGGGGTGACCCCGAAAGTATTTTTTTGAATCACTCTACCCCAGAAAGGGGTATTATATTTACAGGGCTCCGCGTTTGGAATCAATACACGTTTCCGTTTTCAACATCTGGTGAAAGGATATCCTATTTATAACCCTACCAAAACCCAAACGCCCTGGAACTCGGTCCTAAGTATATAGACAATGTAAGCAAGAACAAAAGGGGTATATGATGCTTATGTAATTTAATTAAGGCTGTGTTACTTTTCATTCATTCCCTTTATACGTTTGCAAACCTGATTGCTCAACTTTTTGTTAAAACATCTTTGGAACCGAAGGCCCAGTTTAACGGTTTCCTCTTTCTTCCTGTATTCAAAATTTCTCAAACCCCCAGCAAGCTACATAGCCAGCTACATAGCCAGCTACATAGCCAGCTGCATAGCCAGCTCCATAAGTCATGCCGTTGGCCGGGTATTAGGTAGTGTCCTATGACTTTTCCAAACGAGAAAAGAAACGAAGAGATGGTACATCATATAAATAACTCTTTTTGTAATAAAGTATTTAGTTTGAATTTGAGCCAGTAGTAAAGCCAATAACTTTGAAAAAATTTGAAAATAAATTGATTTTACTTTCCATGATATACGTTTGAGAAGGCAATTTGTCATCCGCATTCTCAGCAAACAATGGAAGACATTGTTTAAAGCATAATTGTTTTTTACACAGACTTCGCATGTATTTCTATTGGCATTCTTCAAACGAAAGTCGATTCTCTCTTTCACTTCTTCATTAATAGCTTTACAACAGTAAATACTATAGGATTTTGAGTGGATGAATCGAGATATCATAAGCTTAGGTAAACGTCTACATTCACATTTTTTGGTTTTGAGCTTTAGACTGCTTGTTTCCATAAACGTTTAAACTTTTTATTGTCTCACCATCGTGACTGTATAAGCGAAACATTTCAGTCCTGAAAATAGCGTGGATAATGACTTGGTGACGTAGTTGAAAATGCTAGCTTACCGAAAGTTTTGGGGGTCGTAGTGCATGATAAGTAATGTTGAAATCATAATAGACTAATATGAATTGATAGACTTCTCTAGCAATATGCCATTAGAAAACACCAATCTTTTTCTTGATTAAACCATTGAACAGACTGGTAGTTAATACATAAGACATTCTTTTCACCTTTCAAACTAGCCAGTATTAACCAAACCTGGCAATGAAAGACATATATGACACAGTGGAATAAAACAATGCACCGAATTGGGTATTGCGTTTCGCAGTTTGTTGTAATTCACCATTGTTCACCAGGAATCCATGATTGGTCAAAATCACACCGAAAGCCGAAGCTTACTAATTCAACTTCTTTTGAATCACCAGCATAGCCTGAGGACGACACGGACCCGAGCTTTCTATTTCGTGTAAAGTCGACATGGATTAAAACTTAAGGGATAAAAAGGTTTGATTTGTGCACTGATAAAAGTTTTTTCTTCAGTTTTCCAAATCCTAACCTCTTAACATGAGAATCCAATTACCTTTGTTTGTGACCGCCGTGTTTTCCACTTTTGTGGCCGCTATTCCTGTCGAAAATGACAATTTCAATGTTGAAGCAGTAGCTAAGCGTGAAGATGGTGCCCCCACTGCAATCGAAAAGGTACATAGCGACTTGAACTGGGCTTTTAAAGACTTGAAAGCATTCATTTCAGAATTAGAGTTTAACCACGAGGAGTTTGAAGGGCAGATTGAAGATTTGAGAAAGGCTATTTCGAACATCGAGTATAGAGTGGATTTCAATGATGAGCGCGATTACGGGCTTCAAGACAGGGTCGGTTTTGTCAAAACTTTCTTCCAGACCATGGTGGATGCAGCAGATAAAATGCCCCTCTATTTGAACAGTGAGTCTCCTGGCCATATGGTTATCTATGAAATGATCGACCTCAAGGTGAGAGCTTTGGCCTTTAACAACATAAATGGCTACATTGATTTCGATGCGAAGAACAACGAGGAGAAAATTTCTGATCTTTACTGCGAATTTTTTACCTTGGGTGAAGAGTTGAATAAGTTTACTGACTCTTCTGCGTTCCGTCATGTCATGGGGAAATTGGCCTATGAAACGAAGAGAAACATCGCGACGTTATGGAACCTGATTCTGAACCAGCCATTTAACGAAGGTATTTGCAACTAGCTACAACTAACTTAGACGGAAGCTTTTACTTTTATTTTTTTATTTTTTGTTTTTGAACTTTTCTTGTTACCGTTTTGAGACGGTTGCTTTGGAAGGGTATCTAGAATGAATATATTTTTTTGTTTAAAACTTGTTGTACTATACTGTGCAGCTTAAATTAGAGGAGGGGTACTAAGCTTATGATATTTGAGTGAAAAAAGAAGCTATCTTTTTATAAGCCACTAATATTTGGGGGTATTTTCCAGGGAAGTTGGAGTATATTTAACAACTTCAACACCTTCATCTTTCAAAAGAGGTCTCTTTTCTTGATTTTCGGTTCTGCAAATAACCTACTTTGAAAATATATCTGGAATATAACAAAAAAGATTTACCCGCAGAAAATCCAGACGTATGTGATCTTTTTTTCAACAAATGGGAACCCAGGTAAGTCCTCTAGTTCATTATTTGTGATTTCATAATATGTGATTCATAACTTTTCGACAGGTAGGTCGAGAACAGGCGGTTGCAAAAGGTTACGTGTTCTGGTCGACACACTGTCCAGTGTTGAAGTAAAAAACAAAACAATGGAGAATAGTACGTTTGTAAGGACTGATTAAAAAGCCATTCTTTATTTAGAGTGTGTGTCGTAAGTCTTCTTAATACCAATTACGGAGCATCGGAGTTCGGTTTCAGATCTTTATGGATGGTGAATCTTTAAGGTTTCTTAGCTAGTGTTTCACTGCTGTAACAAATTGTCCGACTTCCCTTTCTAATCGAAACTACCAGTGTTTGGGTTTAGGGCCTCATTGGTTAGGCACGGGTTGTTGAAAAATATCGGGGTTCTTTCTTTGCTGATACGAAAAAAGTATCGGCATCGAATCCGACACGTTCTCACACACACTCAGAAGACACAAGAAGCTCACAACAGACGGGTTCAATACACCCGAGGATTTCTTAGGATTAACCTTTTCTGATCTTAACGAATCACTATAATTTTCCTTGTCTCTGACGAGCTTTAACCTTTTGGTAGTGAAAAGACTCTGTCACATCTCAAAAAGCAAACAATGTTAAACCAAAAACTTTTGCTGGGGAAAAGATATACCGTCTCTAAAGCATGGATACACTTGTGGGTATTGAAATTACTTGTTTGAAAAAACGTCTTCTCAAACACCATACACTTATATGGCCTTTTCCCGTGTGTGATCGAATATGGGGATGTAAATCGAGCTTTATAGAGTATGTTTTCGTGCAGAGGTGTGTATCGCTTCTTTGCGGTATAGAGTCTCATATGCATTAACCTCAGGTTTCTGGAAAGGCTCTTTGTACATATTCGGTATGAATACCGCTTCTCGTGGGTATGTCTTCTTATATGCTCATCCAAGTACGCTTGTGAAAGACATCCTTTGGCAAATGCTTTATTTATACGACCTTTCTCCTGTATGAGTTCCCATATGGCGAACCAAGGCGAACCAAGGCTGACAAAGCTGCTTGCACATATGTTGCACTTGTATGGCTTCTCTTTTGTGTGAGTTCTTGTATGACCAATCAACTCCAGTCTTTAGGGGACTGCTTTCAGACAGTTGGTGCATTTGTGTGGCCTCTGGCCCAAGTGGTATCTCATATGGGTGTTCAACTTCAGCTTTGAAGAAAATCGTATCATATACACTACATTCGTAGGGTTTCTCGCCCGTGTGTTGTCAAGTGGCGAAGGAAATGTCCTCAACTTCTGAATTGTTGTGAACAAAGGAGACAAGTTCTATTTCGTTTTTCTTTTTCTTCTTAGTGGCCAAAAGGCTCCTCTTAGGGTCCCTTAGGAGGTTGACTATTGGATGTTTTTGAAAGATCCTGCTGTTGTTCACTGTTATCACATAACGTATCAAGTTTTGGTGAATTTGACAAAATTTTATCATCTGGAGGAGATGGATCAGGCTCATGCTTGTAGATTCATCCGTTAAACAGGCGTTGACGATGTTGAATTATGTTCAACTTCTGTCTTTAACTCGCCAGATTGAGTTTCCTTCCTTTTTTGAGTATTTAAAGTTGGTACTTGTTCTTGTGACCTATAACACAGAAGATAAGCCCTGGTACTTCGTTGGAACGAATGTGCAAATCTCATATCCGGTAAGAAAAACAAGGAGTGTCCGATTCCTTCAGGTTCTCGCTTTCATCAGTCAAATGAAGCATATATTTGGGAGGGCTTGACCTTGTGGGCCTCGAAAAAATTTCCTGTTTCCGAGCCATTGTGGTCCTCATCAAGACTGGCCACAATTTCCAAATGGGCTGGTGGCCACGCCGTCTTCGCATAAAGTGGGGGTTGCGTCTTCCACTTTTATGTTTTCTCTTATTTCTTTCGGGTCCTCCTTTATTAAAGACGCCCCAATGACGACAATGTATGTGGGGATTCACTAGTGAACATAAGTTAGTTCCAGGGGGCATATTTTTATTTTTGGCGTTCGAAAGTTCCTCAGAAACCTCATTAAACGGTTCCCTTTTTACTTCTGTGGTTTGCTTACCGTGGCTAGACGCTTTTTTAGTCAAACTATCAGAATCAGTGGTAGAAACAGGTCTCTTCGGGATCTTCTTCAAGTTTCATTCTTCGGCTACTCCATTTTCACGATGCATGGAATAAACCCTTTATTGAAGTTTTCCGTAGCGGAAGCGTTATTGAAATCCACAAAGGTGGCAGTTTTCAGCTTCACGAAGACCATGACTGTTGATATAGCTCTCAATGAGAAAGAATGGCAAACAACTGGGCTTTACCTACACAAACAGGTTTTGCCCATTAAAGAGCATTTTTCAATTTTTCAAAATCAATTTTTCCATTGCGCTGGGGCGCATTGTAGAACAATGGGCGACGGTGTTTTGTTTGATTCTTAACCTTAAAGTCGTAGCACGTCCATGTTGGTTAGTGCACACCTGGCTGGCGGAGTATATGTGCAAGTTAATTCGAACTTTGTTTAATGATTATGTGATATTTTGCGTGTTATTATGTGTGAAATATCAAGGAGTAAGTCGGTTCTTGAATGTATTGATTCTCAAATGTATTTGGTCTTCAAAGTATCAGGTCTAGACTTGAGTCGGGCGTAAACATCCTCATAAATGTAACGTCTCTACAAACTACTGCAGTCGCACAACAAGAAAAGCCATTTTCTTAGCCTCGGACTAGCGGGCGACTTCCCAGTACTCTCATAGTTGCGAGTACAATGTGGCTTCTCATTAGCATAAACTTTTTATTATATCGTGTGTTTTAACCAGCCTGTAATATATGTAGATGTACTGGGTCATGTGAATTAAGGCGAGTGACGTGGTGGTTCCTAGTTGATTAAATATATAATCTTGTTCTGGCTCTGGTGACCGGTTTTAGGGCTAAGGATTCTAGGAATAACACCATTACAAGTAGGAACGAGAGGATAGTGGTTTACAATTTAACTCATAAAACTAAAACTCATAGTGATGAAAGGACCGATATATATAGTGTGGGAATTTTCTTGAAAAATAATACCAGGTTGGCTCTTCTATTGTATTCTGGGAGTAAAGCTTAAAGGGAGCCTGAGGCATGGTCCATGGCTGCGAAAAAAGTGCCCAACTCCTAAATTTTAAATATTACTGGATATAGCAGTACAACTTCTTGCATTTTTTAAGAGAATAACACCAACTAGTATCTTTAGTTATGATTTGAACATCAAGTGCTTATTGTGATTGCGTTGGAGGGATGTACATTAATTCTCATGTTATTGTCTACGTCTCTAATCAAATTGATATTCGCAGTGTCTAAAGCACAAGGAAATCCCCTCTTAAGTTTATTGTTTATGTTGTATTTGAATCCTTAGAATAATCCAAATGGTAGTTTAAACTCTTTCAAATTTGTTTCCTGGCACGGGTCCTTCGCCCTTCAGTTATTCTTTATCTGTCTACGAATGAACCCATCAGTTAGACATCTGAACCCATCAGTTGTGGGCAAGATAAGTTATCAATGCGTTTGTTGTTTGGTTATTTTTCCTAACTACTATTCAATTTGAATATTTCAGTTTTTTCGCTTATCATTACCAGTGGCTGTTTTCACTAGTGACAGTATTATCCTTGACCTTTGTATGACCTTTTAGCACCAGCCTGAGTACGCCACCTCCGCATTTCCCATATTGCCTCACCGACAAATGTCCCCAGTGTGATGCATTTTTTGGTACCCAGATTAAAGAACACTCAATTATTTACTCTATTTTTTCACAATTGCAATCTCTTTATGAACAAAAACACTCTGTATAAACAAAAACACTTGCTTTATTTTCCTTTATTGCTAAACCTTATTAAGGTTTTTCTAGAAGACCTGCACCCAGTCCACAGCAAGCGTGGCCCGTGGCACCGTGGCCCGCACTGGCCCAGGGCCCTGTACGCCGCTCACGGCCCTAAAACCTTTACATACAATCGTCCTTCTATTCTTCTCCACCATAATTATTTCTAACACATTACAAAATTACTAGTTATCTGGTACATTTAACCCACTTTTAAACACACACACATATACCATGTTCGCCCTCAGAAACAAGTTTGTCCCTCAATTGGCCCGTTCGTTTTCTACTTCCTCTGCTAGATCTGTCTCAGTCGGAGATAAGATCCCATCAGTGTCTTTATTCGAGGGATCTCCAGGAAACGAAGTCAATTTGGCTGAAGAAGCTGCCAGCGGGAAGGCCATCATCATCGGAGTCCCAGGAGCCTTTTCTCCCGCATGTCTGGCGTCTCATGTGCCTGGTTACTTGACCCATTTGCATGAGTTTCACGACAAAGGATACACCTCGCTCTATGTCACTGGTGTCAACGACGCGTTTGTTATGAAGGCCTGGGGTGAGGCTACCAACAAGCAAGCTGCAGCTGGTGTGCGCTTTTTGGCCGACCCAAAGGGTGAATTTGCCAAGAAGTGGGATGTGCTCTTTGATGCATCCAAGTTTTTTGGCAACGAGAGATCTGAGAGATATGCTGTTTTGGTAGAGGACGGTACCGTGACCCACGCTTTTGTTGAGCCAGAAAAGACCGCCATTGACGTGTCTGCAGCCGATGCTGTGTTGAAGCAACTCTAGGTGTGTGAAATCAGGACATGTAGTATATAATAAATAAAAAGAGAACCAAGAAATGGCCACAATATAGGAAGTACTTCAGATAATCTATGATTGGAGCATGCGAACGTTGGATTATTAGTTGAAGGGGATTCACAGGTGATGGCCCGGCAATTTCCTCTTACTATATTTGAAATATTTGATGGTTTCTGTGGCGATACTTGATACATTCACTATGCACTTGTTTTTCGTGACTGGTTGCAAACGGCAAATGCGCAGATTAAAATTATAAGAAATATGTGTGACGTAAACGTTGACTGAATAATAAGTTCCACATTTTTTTCAAAGCACCACTCTGGGCTGAAATTAGACTGTAGCTTGCTTCCTGGTCTATGGTTCTCCAATGTGAGGAATGTGCATGTGAGACAGCAAATCCATTTTATACTCGGTAGCCTGAGACCCATATACTCAAACAACTTGAAATGATTGCTTGAAGACTTTGAAAATCTCCAGCTAATGTTTCCTATAAGATGTGTAGATTGTGTGGGGATTTTGGGAGGTGTGATAATCAAGAGCAGAATATTACAGTGAAATGTGTGGACTTCTAATAAAGAAGACTAAAATAATTAAGTCGTAAAGAATCCGAGCAACCGCCTGGCCATAAAGACTTATTTAAGATCAAAAGGAGCAGTTGCCAATTTTGATACATGAACAATGAAAGGAGTAATTCCTGGAGTAACTCCTTTCAGAGGCAAATACGTACATGATGTATGTGTCTGTTTAAACGTGCAGAATGCTGGACTCACAAATGCATTGATGAAACTGAGTACACCACTAGGGCTGCCCAGATACATTTTTAAAGCCCGATTAAATGCGGGAAGTTTAGATTGTGTTTTCTCATGTTTCGTTTCGTGATATATCCTGACTGAATACGGCAATACACTTATACGTGGTTTTGGAAACACTTACTGACAAGAAAAGAAAGCCAATTTTTAGATAGCATCCTTTGTCAATAGCTTATTACAAATTAACAGAAAAACTTTGCTTTCACAGCAGAATAGAGCAGAGATTTTAGAAGTTAAGTGTCATATCCTTCAAACGTAGTAGGAAAAGAATTGGTTGCACATCAGAAATACCAATTTTGTGAGAATACTTGGCAAAATCCTATAACCGAAGATTGATTCCCTATGACACTACGAATCCTCTCTTGAGAGGTGCCCTTTGCTAAGGTGTTCTTGGAGTTTGTAAGACAAGCCTTTTTCCAGCTGTCGCTTTTGAAAGATACCCTCAACGAGAGGGATCATATTGGCTATCTTTTCAATGTGAGCTTTGGCCTCTTCTGAACAAGAACAATTTTTTGAGTCAAATTGGCTCAAGATGTCTTGGAAACGTAGCTTCTGATTCTGCATTTGCTTTTCAAGATCATCAATATGACCTACTATAGGGTTGAGGTAGACCTCTAGAACCGACTGGATTTCTTGGAGGTTCCAGTTGGTTTCTTTTGTGAATCGTTCATCACAACTGCGCTTTAAATCGGATCTGTCTTTACTAAAAAGTCCAACAGAGTTGTGCCCCATAGTGTGAGGGGAAATACCAGTGTCAAGCGCTTTTAATGACATTTCGGCCTTTTGAATATTGTTGGAAGCATTCTGCAAAATCAGCACGAGAGGGTTTAAGCCCGGGTCCAGATGCCACTCACTTGTATCCATGCTATTAAGTGCCAAGAAGCGAAACTTGTAGTCCTCTAATCTCGATTGCAACAACGCAATATCCAGGATCAGAACCGGGGCTTTATCGTTGAGCTCAAGCATATATGTCTCTATTTCGTGGTTCATGACTTTCAAATCCTTCCGATATTCTTCGAAAGAAAACCCCAAACAACGATTAGCCTTCATGTTGGATGTTTGACAAAGCTTGTTGCGGACACAAGAAATGTCCTCATCCATACACTTTACCTCAAAAGCAATCTGGGCAAGAAAAGATTGGAGCTGGGCTTGCGTTTCTTCGGGAATAAGGAACGTTTGAAGCTTTTGCATGACTTGGTATATTTCCTCTTTGGCTGAATTGTAAAGCTTCATGTCCAAATTGCTATCTTGATAAAATCTGGCCATTAAATTTTCCATATAGACCAATTGTTTATCTGTTTCTTCCAAAAGCTCTTGAAGTTGGGATCCAGTAATCTCTTTAAACGATTTTATAGCTGCAGGTGAAGTCACTGTGGCCAATTTTATCTCTGGAAATGTTCCAGTTAGGGAAGGTTTGGAGACTTTTTCAGCCAAGTGGTTTAAACCATCAAGAAAGTCTTTTACTCTTTGAAACTCAAATTTTAAGTGACTGGAGAATAGTGTTCCATTGGAAACTCTTACGGAAAACTCCCCCAGTAACAGTGCAAAATGTGAGTTGGCATCTTTTAAGCTGGTTTCAAAGGAATCGGCACCAATATCGAGAGTTCCATCTCCTTTGAATAAACCAAACAAAGAAAGCTCGAATTCTGTAAGAATCAATCCGAATACTCCATTACTGGGGCTAATGGACAAGGGGCTATGATGCTCTTGAGCAAGAAGATAGGCGACCTTCTCTTCACCATAAATATTTATCAGCATCTCATAGTATTCCAACAAGTCAAATAAAGTGCAGGTTAATTGAAAGAGTTTAGTAATTTCGATTCCAATCCCATTTTCCATGGCTTTTAATCCAGAAAGTGCTTCAGTTAGGTCCGAAAGTTCTGCTTCGAATTCCAATTGGCCCAAGGAAAATGTGCCATTCTCAAGGCCTTCCTCTCCTTCACCGACGCATTGCAATAACTGTGAGAAAAGGGTGGTTAACCTTTGTTTTAAGGTAGAAATGGTTGTGGGATTATTGAAATTGTCAGTAGGTGGAAAGTCTCCAACCGTCCGGCTTTGATTTTCTGCATCAAAGAATGATTCAAACGAGTATTTCTGAATATCCTTGAGAGCATGCGCATTGTCTTGGAAAGCAGAGGAAGTATTATGATTCAACCCAAATCTTTTGGTAATCCTTGGAACTTTCGTAAAAAGAGATTCAACCAGTGAATACGGTTCATATGGGTCTACTATCTGCTCTGTTTCCGTTTTCTCAGCGTGTTTTGGGATATTTCTAAAATGAGGTAAATGTTCAGGTGAATTGTCAGATTCAAACTCCCCAATTGTATGGCGTTTCCACAAGCCATAAAAACGAGAACCCCCCCTTGAGAAATGACTAAGAATTTCATGATAACGAGGATTTGACCCTGAAGTTTGAGGGCTACTTCCATTAGTAGCACAAGTAGTTGTGCCGAATGAGAACCTGAATAGGGAAATAATTAAAATAAGAAGAAATGGCATTTTGTGCGCAGTGAAGAGTAAAAACAAAGTTTGCAATAATACATGGAGGTCACAAAGTCGGTCTTTTAAAGTTCAGCTCAGGTGAAATTTGTTCTGAAACAAGTGGTGCAATTCCAGAAGTATTACAAGAAGAATACTCAGTTTCACAAATACGTTGCGGGTTATGTGATCGTTCAATGTGCACCTGTTGGGAAAGACATTTGAAACTTTCTTGGGAATTCTA
>JAJMAK010000407.1:0-14006 GCA_030572615.1 Metschnikowia lachancei | reverse complement strand
AGTAAGTTAAAGTTAGATAGTCGAAAATACACATTGATGGACCCAACCTATCTGAAGATCCCCCACTTGGGCATTATGCTATTATATTCATTGAAATTGGCTAAATACAATTTAAAGTCTCAGTCAAAGCAACGATCTCTGATATTATAGTCATGTAATCTTGCAACATGGCAGAGAAGATCCACCAAGACTTGAAAGTATCTTTAGATAATTCAGGATCGCGTTTGCCAAAATCACTAAAGCTGACATTCTGTATCGAGTTTGTTATGTGAAGGGGAATGGTGGTGAAAAGTTGAATAGGAAACTTCAAGACCAAAGAGTCTTCCAAGGTAAATCCATGAAATATTTCCACAGCTATCTTGAATACCTGGTACGGTACATCATGGCCAACGCAATCTAAACCTGTACTGTCGGCATATCCTCCCAAGCGCAGAATATTCTCTTTAAATAGCAACATGCCTTGCTTGAGGGTTTGGATGAAGGCGGAAATACTTGAAATGTCATCCTTGTCATCTTTTGTTGAACCTTCATCACCAAAACTGAAGTTATACGCATTCATTGACATTATGATTGCCCGAGAGTATGTTTCCTCCAATTTCAGTCGAGCACTAAAGCCCTCGTCTTTGAAATCATCACTTAACTCTAGGTCCTGTGCCATCTCTTTGAGAACACTTCCCGTGGAAGGAAATCTAACTTTAGACAGTGTCATCTCATTGAGAACTACCATCTTTGTCAAAATTCTCAAAAAACCTCTTAGACTCGTTGTATCAATACTTCCTGAATTCCCAAACTCCGATTCAAGCATTGCCACACATTTTCTCACTGAATCCCGAATCTGTATTTTGTTCTGCAGAGGAACTTCCTGATCCGAAGCCACCATTATCGGAAAGATCAAGAGTAATATAGAGAGGTACAAATGCATGTATGCTTCTTTGGGCGCTGCAATAACCAGTAAAAGAGACATTGTTTGCAACACGGTCCTCGGGAAGCTTTCTTGGCTTTCATAAGCAAATGATTCAGGATTGAGATTCCGTAGAAGCATCTCAAAGCCAGTGTTGTAGCCTTTCAAAGCCATCAATGATTTTTCCACACTTAATTTGGCCCATTTTGTTAGTGCTGGTATTGAATTGGGTGTAGACTTCCAGACCCGGGGGGAGCAGTTTTCTTCAGGAAATTTGTGAGATAAATCAATAAAGCTGTACAAAGGTTTCTGAGATGTAAGCAGTTCATGCAGAATCGAAGGTTTTCCCAGAAATTTTGATATTCCATTCTCGGTTGGAGGAGGAATTTGGATTTTCGCATCTTGCTTGAAATTTTGATTGATTTTCTCTTTTGTGGAGTCAAAAGATTCCCGTAATTTTTGTTTGTCGAGCTCAATCAAGTCAATAACATCTTTGTCAACAATTTCGTCATTCCACTTCACGCCAATGTAATGGAATTTTGAGTGTCCCCTTCTTCCCAATCGTTTTTGAATCAAGTTTGGATAAACCAAGTTGAAAAGACGACCTAGTTTAGGAGGGCTAACAGTGATACTTTTGGCCGTACAACTCGAGCTAGTTGAATGTCTTTGTATAACTTTTTGACAAATAATGGAGTACACCTTATAAAGTGACTGTTTAGAAATACACGCATCCCACAGGAATTTATCTTCAACTCTCTCAATTGATGAAAATATAATTTTGATTGCCAAAAAGTTTCGAAGAAGCTCATTGAAGCTTCTAGAAGAAATCAGTGTCAAACCAACAGAGCGCATTCCTGGCCGCTTATCATCTTGTAGCTCCCGAAATGTATCAACAATGAGATGGCACAACTTGAGACCTCGACGCTTCAATTCAAGGGATTCGGGGGTTTGAATATTTGATGCTTGAGAAATCAGGCCAATTTCAGAACCTACCACTTTGCCATTGTAAAGTAAATCGAAAAGCTCTTTTAAAGAAATGTATTGATGGTACTCCTTCAAGCAGCCAGCTAAAACCACACAAGCGTTTTGTGGGGTAACTTTAGTAAGTAATGAAACAAATTTGCTAAAATCTTCACCATTTTGCAGATTTCTGTTTTCTTTGGTGACCTTAGCCTGACTTACCACATTAAAGATATCCTTGTGACACGCAGCTTTGTTGATATCTTGCTTGAATTCAGGAATGGTAGCTCTTTGCAGTTGTGACATGAGAACAGGTAAGTTATGTGAGTCCGAATGTATCGAATCTAGTGTGTTTGAGAAATGGCTTTGTCCCATTGATTGAGGAGTGAGGTTAAAAAAAAAAGATGATTGTCTAGACCTAGGCAGGATTTCAGGTAAGTATTTGTAATCGGGGCTTGTGTCAGTGATAAATTCACCATCAAGTAGCTTATGTGGAAGTACTTCTGCAGAGGAAACCGGCTTTTCTCTTGGAATAGGGAAGCCACCAAACGAACTCAAATCATGTTCAATCGCCGGTTGTTTCAAAAGAGCTACCATATGTATGTCTTGTGAGTAAACCGTGGGCAGATAAATCGAAAACCTGCGGTTGTTTTGTGTATAGGTACCAGGCTGTGTTTCAAAAGTGTGTGTTGGTCCCAGCTGATATGCATCAAATGGGTATGCTAACGGAGGTCCATTTTGAGGAAGATAGCCATGATTTAGTTGACGTGTGTTATTTGGCGGTGAGACAAAGTTACCTATATTGGGATTTCTACCGGCAATAATATGTCTGTTATCAGCAGTCGAAGAAAAGAAGCCATCGGGGTATTGATAATAATCCTTGGTGGGAATGTTTTGTCTTTTATTCGAGGGCAATTCAGTTGCGGTCATATGAAATAGGAAGTGTCAGTAAGGATGAAAAAAACAAACAAACCCCAAGCTTACACGATTCAGCCGCATCTATATATTAGTTATCAATTGACTTATAGGCACTCCTGAGGAAACTCTTGTGTAAGTTTGATTTACATGATTTCGCCTTAAGTGGTGCTACAATGTTGAGCATAAGCGCAAGATATATTATCCAAGTGGATCCCTAGATCCTTACATTGGAAACAGCCAAGAACAATTTTTACCAAAAATTAAAATAGCGACGCAGTTGAATGTGGTTCATCTGAAAAAAAGTATTTACAATCGCTTCGGAGAATTCAGGAAATTCCCCGAGATGATGTTAATCAGCGAATAAATGAGTATGCAAAGTGATTGATGCAGATGCAAGACATGGCCAATAACACGTGATGCTCGACGCGAGCCAGCGAGGAGAAGAGATTTCCCGTCGCTGACCTGAAGGATCCTTTTAGGATCCAAGGGTTTGTAGGAGGAGACATCCCAGTGTATACATTAGAGCAACATATTGTTGTTGATAACAATCTAAATTATTAGATGATCATTCCAAAGATGAGGAAAGTTCTGAAGAAGTAAAGAAAAAACCGAGGCGACTCATACAGAGTGTATAGCAATGCCTTAAAACTATATACAAGAATGTTTTGTTGTCGCTCCACAATAACCCAACAACCATACACTCCATGCCATTCCCAGATTTGCTACAGCATATTCGGAGTTGTTGCTCCACCATAACCCAGCAACCATACACTCCGTGCCGTTCCCATCTTTGCTACAGCATATTCGGGGCTGTGCGAGCTGTTTTTTTTCTGATGATGTATTACAACTCCTCATTCTACTCAGGAAAAGGAGTTGGAAAATTCAAGCTCACTAATGGCTTTTTTTTTTTTTTTTTTTTTGAAAAAAGTAAACGGGAATGGAAAAATGAAGAAAGAGTGATAAAGAAAAGTATTTACCCTCATATCGAAACCTAACAATTTAATTCACTCCCCGAAATTTGTCAACAAAGTTTTTGTTTCAGCAACCACCAAAGTTGTGGACAGGTTTCGCGGGTATTGTTGCTTGCTATACAGAGTTCTTGCCCGCAAACATACATTTGGATACGTCATGCAGGATAGGAGTACATATATGCGATGAGTAAAAACCGGGTTTCGTGAGCACCTTTATTTTGCTAGTGTTTTGGATGTCTTGAAAGCCTTGCTTTTGAACAATCATCTCCGCCTGTTATTTTTTTATTGCCCATACATTTACTATAACCGTTTACCAGGTATCTAGCAGGAAAGATATCGGCACAATGTCGTTTTGGATATTCGGCAATGCTGAAGGATACATATGTGCGCCTTCCAAGGTTCGGTCGGCGAAGGAAGGATGCGCAGAGTGAGTAATTTCTCAACGCCCCTTCGAACTTGGTGCGAACTATTCACCAAAAGACCCGGTCGTCAAGTACAACAGAAAAAGAAATAATCAAAACGGACTTGTAAGCCGGTTGCGCCGTACCTGAAATTTTCATGAACGACAATACAGCCAGTGTGAAAGGTACTTTTTTTATGCTCATATAATTACATGTGGTGAACACCAATTATTTACTTATAGTCGAAAAAGTCTCTTTATTTCTTGTAAGCTGTTTTTCCTCTTGAGTGCATCGGCGAGGTGTCGGAACCACCTACTGTATTTGGAGTAATGCCGAAAGTCATGTCGCGCCACCAAAGGTCATGTATGCAATCAAGCGCCATGGATACCATACACGCATTAACAAATCCGACACGCAAAAAGGGTACAAAAAAGAAAACAAAGCTATGTGCACACGGTTTCCCGAAATAATTGATATTTTGAAACGAACCAATCAGCTTCGCCGAATAATAATTTGTGTTGAGAAAAGTCTTGCATATACGTGATCAAAGGACCAATAGGACCTTCATCAACAAAAGTCCAATGCGAGCCTTCTTCCACAATGCAGACTTGAAACCAACAAAGTTTCGAAGGGTGGAGAGCGAGTATCAGAGTAAGAGATGGTAATAGTAGACATTGTCACGTGTATTGTATATTCTCCAAGTCCAATACTGGGGACTTGGTCTACTCTTTGTGTATTCTTTGAAAGCTGTTCCTTTACCAGTTCCACGCTGCTATGGTGACTCCTATGACTATGCATCTATGGTGACTCCTATGACTACGCAGCCATGGTGACTCCCATGACTACCTCAGTGGTGCGCTTCAATTTGTCCGCTCGAAAAGATGGATTCGTATCCCGAGAGAATTAACTGACCAAAGAAAAATCAATTCGCGACTAAGTAGAAGTATGCTTAGTAATTGTGCATTGTGTTTCTTCAAAACCAAAACGATTATATTTTTGGGAACTTCGCTCTACTGCTCATCCTAGCAAACGTGAAAGACGAACTGTACCATGTGGTCGTAGTGAGATGATAGCATACGACCCAGGTGCGAACCATGAGAGACCCAGCCGTTTTTTAACAATATGTGAGCTTGACCAATGTTTTTCTTCTTTTTATTTTTTGGGGGGAGGGAAGAAACGTGATGTTTTTCGATGAAGCCAATTTATATTTTTTCAAATCATGAATCATGTTAAATATATCTGTATTTCCACCGGCTATCCGCCAAGAGAGGGCAAGAATATGTACATATAAAACATGTCCTGCTCTGTGATAAAGCGTAAAAAAAGTTGTACGAATTGAAGACTTTCAAGATCTTTGCATAATCAATACAATGAAGTCTGAGCACCCGAAGATCTCCGTCTCTCTTATGAAAGTACTTGAACAGATTGAAACTGAAGTTTTCAATCCTTTTGTTAAATCAGCAAATAGAAGGAGGCCAAAAGAAAATGGATGGAAGATGGCTCCCAAGATTGATTGAGTTCAAAAAGAAAGAATACATTTGCTTCAAACTTGAAGAGTGAACAGATTTAACAACATTTGACAAAAGAATGACAGTTTCACCATTCAGTTGGAAGTTTTCTGTCTTTTGTATATTACTTGGAATTTAGAACCCGCTCGCGTTTCTGCAAGGAAGTGTAGTATATTGGACGCTTCTTTATCATAGCTATTACCTGACAGTATATTTAAAATTTTTTCTCTTTATGGGTATTTATTTCTTAGACTAATCTCTAGAGAAATTAAATATATTTAAGGGAGAATCGGGATCAGGGGTGAGCTCTTGTGCGACTGGCAAGACAGTGTAAAATCTCGGCAGTCTTTCAACAGATTCTCTAATCAAAAATAAAAAAATATTGGTAAAATTTAAATGTGTAAACAAGAAAAAAAAAACTATTTCGTGGTTTCTCTAGCTAATCGTTACTACCTTAATTAAGATTGTAGTAACTTCCCACAGGAATTCACTTGCGTTGCGATTCTAAATGAGATGTTCCAATTCTAAGGGGGTATTCACGGCTTCCATCTATCTTTCCATATAAAATTTGGCCCCATTGATTGCTCGGATATTCTGCTAGGTATCAGTGTCCGTAAGCGGGATAAATATTCCAAATCCTCGTTTGTGTGGCTTGAATCAACACGGCTCTCCATCTGTCTCGGGCTTCCAGATACAGAAGATGAATAAAACAGTCTTTCTGCAGAACTATGGATATTTTCCTGTCTCATTTGTTCCCCTGTTTCACCTTTTTCTCCTGTTGTGTTTTTGAAATATTCATCTAGTTGTGGTATGTCAAGTTCAAGCAAGCGACTTATTTCTTTATCAACAGTGATATCGTTCAATGTGAGACCCATATAGTGGGCTTTTGACTCTCCTCTCTTGCCTAATCTCTTTGTAATGATGTTGGGATAAATCAATTTGGTAAGTTTTGCTAGCCTTGGTGGGCTCAAAAGGAGACTTTTGTCGAAACCAGGATACCCAGAATTGGATGGGTACTTCTGCATGAGTCTCTGGCAAAAGATGTAGTACAACTTGTATACGGAAACCCGTGAAACACTGAAAAGGTACCGTGATGAATAGTCCACTTTTTTCACTGATTCCAAGATTATCTTGATGGCCAAGAAGTTCCTAAGAAGTTTATGAAATGTGGTAGGAGATACTCGCAACTTTTGCACAGTAGTATTCTTCAAGTACCCAACCGTCAATTTTGGAAATTGAAACGTTATGAGAATAAGACTAAATATCTTGAGTGCTTTTGAGGATGAATTAGGTGAGACTTCATTCATATTCAGCTCAATATATTTAAAGGGAAGATTCGCAATATAAAGTAAGTTGTAAACTTCATCCAAAGAGATTTGGTGATGAAGTTTTCTCAGCAACTCGACTAAAATCCCGGAATAATGACGTGAATTGATATCGCTGAGCAAAGGTCCGAGCTTGGCAAATGAATCTTGCACATCTTGCAGAAGGTCGAAATCGTTGGAAAGTCTTTTAACATTGGAAGCTTTGTACTGCGCAAAGCATGGTGATCTAGTCCTGGGGTTGTTTTGAGCTTGTATTTCGTATGATGGTAATTGTGGAAAGCTTGGAGGTTCTGGAACTTTAGCGTTTTCATTTTGCGGTTCTAAAAGCAGATGGACAGGAAGCCTACTATACAGTGAATAAGGAATCACTCTCACTGGGGCTTTTGAAATCTGTTGAGGTAGCTTATCTAAGCTATTAGTGACTGGATGGGCAACAGGTTTCAAAGAAGGTAAGCCTTTTGGAACTTCAGTGTATAAAATTGACAGCGAGCTCTCCAAGTGATGAGTCAAAGGCGAGATCATTTGACTCCTAGGATATTCCGTCACTTGATTCTCAGGCGACACGACCACTTGATTATTGGGTTGTATATTTGGGTATTTGGGCATACAACACGTCGCTGTACTGGTCTCTCCATAGGGATATGGCAAGTAGTTCGGTGGAGAATAATTATAGTGCTGATATCCGAATTGCGAAGGAAGGGCAGGGTAGCTTTGTGGCGAGTTAGATGATGACGGATTCCAGCTTGTGATACTGGGAATTATGAGATTGAAGTTTCCTCCATTAATGGCAGGTATGGTAAATGTAGCACTTGAATCCAAACTAATAGGTTCTCTAGCAATATTTTGCTGTCTTTTGTATGAATTATGTGCCAGCATTGAAGTCGAAAAAAAAGAAAAAATTGCTTGTGAAAAAGTTGGAGCTGCTTGCTTTTTTTGATCGAGGAGATTTCTTTCACTGTCTAGTATGCTGGTTCTATATGAAAAAGACCCTTTTGCACCCAGGAATGTGTAAGAGCAAAAGTTTTGACGGGTAAAAATTTGATAGGTAAAATTTCGGAATTGCAGAGATATTTGTATTATTATATACATGGGAAAATACGAGAAATGAGAATTCACTGCATTACACTTATCTGCATCTTGAGCTATGCTGAAATTAACAACCATTTAAATTGGGACGAGATAAACGACAGAACAACAAAATGCAGGTGCATTCCGTGCGCTGGTTAACAATGTGTGAAAACCAACACCTTCCTCGGAAGTACATTAGGGATCTTTCTCGTTGTACATTTTTTCGAAAGAAACCAAAAGTAAATAAACACAAAATATCCAAAGGACTTGGACAGGACGATTCTAAATTTTTTCAAGAGCAATTTTGACCACGGCTCTTCTTTCAGATGCGGGACTATTTCGTAAGGAAGTACGAGATGAGCAAACTTTCAATGGCCTCGTTATGACATCAACGTAGTTGCATAAACACATTTCTGGGTAATATATCCGCATCATCCAGACACACTTTCAGAATTTCGTAAAATCGTTTCTTGCTTTTGAATATAAAACATCACCTTGTTCGTGAAGTTCACCATACCTTGAAACAGGTCACTTGCACCAGCCACAAGAGTATCATTCATTGGGCGGCGTAGGTTACCGGCAGGTCCACTCTCTTATATTTTGTGGCGTTGGAACTTCTCCCAGGATCTGTTTTCAAAACAGTCTCTGAAACGTTCACCCTTGATTGACATCTTGAGAATTTCCGGCCAACGGTTCCTTTTCGGGCTTGTGGTCTGGACCTCGGGATAGTACACTGCTAGTACACAGTATGGACCGAAAGAAAAAGCCACTCAAGTAGTGCATGAAAAAAGGCTTGCTATCCCAATTTGGAAACAAGGAAATATTAACCGGTCAACATGATACGCCAATTCATCAACACACCAAATAAATTCCAGAAAAAGGAGCAGCGTTGCGCATGATTGAAAAAAAAAAAAAAAAGAAGCATAAAGAGTGTGTCACAAAATATGCATATTTTGCCACAGGAGAAAACAATGCACGTTGCCTGTAAAAAAAAAATTGAAGTTCTCGAGAATTTCACGAGAAGGATTTGGAGACGGAGAAGGGGACAAATCGGGAAACAAAGACAACCCCGAAGCCATAGCTTTACTTATTGAAGGTGTCACGTTTCAATAACCAGGTGACCAGGCGAATGGTTTTTTGTATTCCACTTGTGTGGTGGGTTTTGAAAAATGATGAACTCGCCACTATTGAATTTTTTTCGGGGGCTCTGGTACATGCGATGGCCAATCAAAAGGTGGCTCGCCGTTCACCCATAGGACAATTCACGTGATCAGCTGTCCGAAATTCCGAATGCGGTATCTGAGAGGTACAGTAACAGCATCCTAAATGAATAACTCGTTTAGGATCGATCTCGATAAATGTATCGATTTCGCATGCATCAAATTATTGCACACCACTGAGAATAGTTAAACCACGGTTTGTAATATTAGAGGGAAAATTATATGTCAATAAATACTACCATTGAATTTTAGCCAAAGTTAAGCTAGTTTCATGCTAAAAATCGTCTTTTATATGTAAAACACGTGACAATACACGTGACAAAGGTCACGTTTCAAGCTTCAATTTGCGCATGCGCGTTGCAACCAGAGTATAAACAAAGATGGATACAAATTAATAAAGTTTGCATAAATATAATCTTCACAACGTTCTCTAAAATATGACACATCGGGGTGCGGATACGAGCAACGCTATTAAGGCGTATATTCTCAAATGTTCCAAGATTAGGCCTAAATTAAGTCAGTCAGATATTGCTCAAAGAGTTCAGCAGAAATTTGGCCGACCAACCTCTCAACCCACAGTTTCAATAATTATTAATGGGGATTATTTAGTCACCTTGAAACACAAAAAAGAGCCATGTGTACAGGAAATAGGTCCCGTAAATCCAAGTGGCCCAAGCTTGAATCCCTTCTTCGTCTTAGAATTGAACTAACTTTAGGGAATGGAGGTGTAATGACAGACGAATCATTGCGGGGTTTGGCACGTGGTGTTTGGGACGAAATCAAATTGCCCGGAGAACAAGGACCCAGTGTCAACAGTGGGTCGCTAGGTAATTAAAAAAGCGGCTAGGAATTCAAGCGGCGAAGAATGCATGGCGAACGTGCTTTAGTGTATGAGGAGGGGATTCTGGCCATGTCTGATGTAAGAGAAATTTGCAGCCATTACGCCGCAAGAAATATTTTCAATATGGACCAAAGTGCTCTCTACTACAAGAAGGCCCCCGAGTATATCCTATGTTTTGAAAATTTCCCTGGAAGAAAGCCAAGCCGAGAGCGTATAACATTTTTGTTGTGTTGTAATGCCGAAGGCCTGGAAAGATTAAACATCTTTTTTATCAGCAAAGGCACGAAAGGTTCAATGCCCCGAGTCATTAAAAGGCTGGATCTCATAAAGTATCAAGCTTCTTGGAGAGCTAATGCCAACGCGTGGATGACCGGAGATTTCACAAGCGAGTGGCTCAATGATATTTATGAGTATATTGGTTCAGAGCGCAAAGTCTTTCTTTTGATGGACAATTTCTCAGGCCATAAAAAGGGCGAGCGGAAATCTTATTGAGGCGGGATTCACCCCTTTCGACAATGCCAGAGAATTTGCTTAGTCTGAAAAGGAGCGCAAAATAGTAGTAGATCTTGCGAATGAGGAGGCTGTCAAGGACGGAGAGGCAGAAATAAGGGAGCGGGTAGGCATGAGAGCGATGAAGATACGTATATGAAATCACTGGCGGAAGATTATGAAATAATCATATCGCAATTTGACAAAATAGCAAATGCTCAACGCTCGGAAAATTTTCTTCCATTGATTGCTCAGTTGAGAAGAACCACTGTCGAATTTATCGAAACAAGAGCAACAAGAAGAATGGAGATAATTGAATCTTCTGGCACCTTGGAAATTCTCAACAGAGCCCCGAGCAACTGATATTTTAAATAGGAATGACTTTCCCCGGAGGAAAAAAAACACCTTTATTGTGTATGAAGCTTTCCTGAGACAAACTCCTCTATTTTATCAACTAATAGGCATGTGTGGTTTGTCCAAGTATACGACAGTGAACCAATCCTCATTCCTATGATCAGATTCGGGTTCAGCCAATTCCGGGACTATATGCAGGCTATTATGATTTTGGAAAGTGGTCCTTTTCAACAACAATTATCACGAGTAACGTTCCTGAAGGCTTCGAAAATAGAATTTTAGTCATTATTAATCAACATCAGATGTGAGACGTTTATTCCGCATCAAAAAAAAACTGATTTTGGGGCGGTTTGTAAGAGGACGTCTAGCCCTCATCAGCCACACGTGACCTGTGGGTCACTCGACTGTAATCACGTGACGGATGCGTGCACCGTCCCAAAACATCCACAACCGAGTAAACCCAGACGGATGGTGGCTAGAACTAACACCATCATCCAGAGGATACGACTCTACATCTAGTATAGATAGATAGTACAGTACACACCTAGTGTCATCAGAGTAAGGCATCCCCTATACTCTTCGTATCCCTTGAAAGGACATTACTTCCTTTCACGGTTTCTAAATTTTTCGTAAAGTGAAAGAACATGTGTGTAATGCACCCTTAAGTAGTACGTGGCAGATTGCCGTACTTGGATGTACGCCTTGAACCTGAAACGTCCCATCTTCCATTGTGTGCTGCTCTATTGTCCTTTTGGACCTTGCGCATCTCCTTTCGGACAGTGTTCATCTACTTCAGGACCTAGCTCCTCTGCTTAAGACCTTGCGCCTCGTTCCAGGTCCGTTTCACACTCAATCTTCCCGATGTGTGATACTCTAGTCCACTTCAGGACATTATTCGTATTCTATCTAGTCTCTTACAGAAGTCACAGTCGTCTTCTTCAAAGGCTTCCGGGAAAATATAAATAGGCGCTCTTTCCACTAGGGAAAGAGCTTTTCTCGGATCAGCTTTAACTACATCATTGAAATACACAATACCTTTTAGCTAGCCGGACGGCTTGAACCTGATAATGTGTATTTAATTAAATTACCGTAAAGCTTTAAACACAATTTTTAAGGCATTGCGACCATTTTTTAGATTTTTTAGGTCGGAAGAAATATACTCCTTATAAAATAGTATCTAGCCTAATAAGTCAAATTTCCAAAAAAATTCTTCATGGCTTATTCGCCATTAGGTTTTGGGAGCGATGGCCGTAAGTGAATATACACGATAGTTTAATAAAATCGCGTGTAATTAATTCAATCATATAGGATGCTTTTACTGTAGTCTATAGAACTGGTTGTGTGGTAGAATAGCTACAGCTTGTCAACTCTTTAAAACTAATGAAAAATATTGCATTCGAAAACCCAGTTTGATAACCGGAAAAGAGAAAAAGTATTTCATATAAATGATTACAAGCCCATAAATTCATGATCATAAAGCTTAATTTGAAATATTATCCACGATAGCAACCTCGAAAGGAAAAGGTCTTGCAAATAAAATCCGTAAGTCCGGGGGGGTTGAAAACGTGAAGTTAAACTAAAGGAATAAGACAAGAACAGCGAAAAGGGCAGTGGGCAAGATCTTCAGAATCATACACATGCCTGGGGATCCACCCTGGACAATTGGAACAGAAGACGGCTTAGGACCAGATATGGACGACGCAAATGCGGCAATTGTGCTACCATGGTCATTTCCATCCTTCCAGGTGCTGGTGGATTCAAAAGATGCAGAAGATCCTTTAAAGCCAGATCCGGATCCAAAAGATCCAGCCAAAGTGATTGGGTTAGCTTCTCTGCTTCCTTTACCCATATCTCCTTGAGAACCACCAGGACTCTTGGTGTTGGGTGTTTCAATTCCACGGGAAGTATAAGTATTCAAACCAGTACTGAGGGTGAAATGTTCGTGCTTTGGATAGTACGTCCGAGTGAGGGTTAATGTCGTGACGGTCGCAGGCCCAAGCCCACGGCTCACAGTAGCCATGGAGACAAACGTCTCCGTAGTGTAGGCAAGCTTGTTGGAGACACCAGTTGGGCAGTGCGGTATCGTGCAATACTCTGTCGAAATTATGGTCGCACCTGAACCATCAACATGTGTATTGATTAGAGTTCCAGTTCCGGTGCTACACCTTGCTTCACTGTCACTACTGGAGGGACACGACGTACTTGTCAAAGTAGCCCCCACAAATGTGCTTGATCCATAACCACCTGTAGACATAGCGATAAGAGTTATAGTTTCACATGTCATACTAGATTGCAACAAAGGGTGTGGATTAGGCTCTTCTTTTCCAGATGCAACCGTGCTAATGGCGACCAGAGGCACATTCGCACCGCTGCAAGCGACTGACACTTCAGATGTAGTAGTGTGCTGACCTAGTTCAGGAACAACCAAGAGAGGAGTCTGTGATCCATCAACACCAGTCACTGTCACTGTTCTAGTATAAGTTCCTGTCCATGAAGATATAACCAGTGGATAGCAAGGAACAACCAACACCGGGATCTGTGATCCATCAGCACCAGTCACTATCTCAGTGGTAGTGTAAGATCCCGTCCAAGAAGATGTTGTGGTGGGAATTGCTGAGGCAGGAACGACCAAAACAGGTGTCTCTGATCCATCAGCACCCGTCACTATCTCAGTGGTGGTATAAGATCCTGTCCAAGAAGATTTTACCAGTGGAGAGCCAGGCACAACCAACACCGGGGTCTGTGATCCATCACCACCAGTTACTATCTCAGTAGTAGTATAAGATCCTGTCCAAGAAGATGTCGTGGTTGGAATTGCTGAGCCAGGAACCACCAAAATAGGAGTCCGTGTTCCATCAGCACCAGTTACTATCTCAGTGATAGTATAAGATCCTGTCCAGGAGGATGTCGTAGTGGGGCGGACCGACGCAGGAACGACCAAAACAGGGGTCTGTAATCCATCAGCACCAGTTACTATCTCAGTGGTAGTGTAAGTTCCTGTCCAAGAAGATTTTACCAGTGGAGAGCCAGGCACAACCAAAACAGGGGTC
>JAJMAK010000406.1:0-14119 GCA_030572615.1 Metschnikowia lachancei | reverse complement strand
AACCACCATTCGTGTTAACGATTATAATTGTGATTGGGTAGTAGTGGCTTGGGAACAATAGGAAAGAAGCTTGGCTTCGATCGGCGCCTTCAGTAGTGCCTAAGGTGTTGATATACACTTGAGGTGACAGGCAGCCAGCTGGATCGTTACAGCAGCGTTTATAAGCTCCAATTCGCAACGCCGCACCTTCATCTGCAGACAATTTAAAGTTATAGTTACCCTCAAGGCGGGGTTTAAACCACCCGGCTAACTCGATTGTGTAGTTGGAGATAGTCGTGTCGTAACCATAAATCGCGCCTGACGTGACTTGATTATTGGGAGCAGATACTTTGAAGGTGGGATTGGTAATTCCAGTCAATTTTGTCAATTTTGTCGTCTTGTATCCGGTTTTGAAAAAGTTTTCAGAGTAGGCAAGTTTATCACTGAGGTTATAGCTGTAGAACCGGGCATTAAACCCATTATGAACCGTCGTGGGTGGGTTGCAAAATTGTGGCTTCACCACGTCAGCTATTGCCAACGAAGTGAACATCAAGTACACCAATAAGCGAAGCATGGTAGGTTTCTTTGATGATTCAAATAAAAAAATCATTTTGTAGGTGGGAGAATTTGTCATATTTATATTGCATAAGTCATATCTAGAAAAAAAAAAAAAAGCAAAAAGGCAAACAAGCAAGCAAGTACGAGAAAAAAAAAACTCTTCTTCTGGCCATTTACGCAAAAGGTTATGCATACGCACAACGATACGTGTACTCAGCGTCGACCTCTTAAGCGCAAACGTACATTATGCACCTTCATGCTTGCTCTGAAAAGGAAGTGACTTGTATCTAGTCCTTTCTTAGAAATTAGAAAGAAAAGCCGCAAAGCATAGAGTTTCGGAGGCTAATGTTCTTTCGGACAATTATCGGCATCAAAAAAATCATAAAAACAGGAAACGGATATTGCTTTTCCGGTTAAATCGTTTCAAGCGTTCTATATTTAACCTACGTAAGCGTTTGATATTTTACTTTCGAGATGCTGAGGCTAATCTGTGCTAAAAAACATTAGAAGTTCATGAACTAGAAAGAGTAATGTAATCAACCATCTTTTATATAGATGGCTGTATAGATGTAACTTTTTGACCAATATTCATAACCTAGAATATAGTTGATATCAGCAACGAATCATCTTAGACGTTGTGACGTTTTTATTTTGGCAGTTGAATGTACAGTGTGGTCATAGGAATTAAGAATTTTTCTGTGGTAAAACATAGTTTTGCTTTTTTTACTTTCGGAAGAGCCTTGGGAGTGGCTAGTGAAGAATCCATACTCTGAAGGTATTTAATAGTTATAAAGTACTGGAAATTCACGAAGATACTAATGACTAGTAACTTTTTGTATTCAAGGTCTCTCATAGTGACCCCCTACTGAACGTTCGAATGAAGTGAGTACTGGTCGTTTAATCAAGTAAGCTCAGATTTGGGTACCCACATGAAAGAATTATTCTCTAATTCAAGAAGTATAAACATATGGAATGTACAGCTTTCTGTGGTTAAGGCATATTTTCTTGGTGACCAGCAAGCTTGTAAAACCTTCACGGTAGTCCATAGACTTGCAATCGTTTGAATTTGTTTTCCAGTTTCGTAGTCACTTATCCGATCCCGGGCTATGTAGTTTACTTCATATTTTTTGACTAGGCAAATATTGTTTCCGATCATCATGATTTGAGCATAATTAATTAGCTCCAGGGTTTACCTTTCATTATAAAAAACCCTATTCAGGTATTTCTTTTCAATATCATATTCATGGGTTGTACAATAAAGGAAGGTTTAAAGCATTCTCGACTTAACACGTAGTACGATACACACTGAAATCACCAGCCCTATGCGGTATAAAATATTTTTGTTATTCTAGTGGTATGTTTAAGAAGTGAGGGACTACCATTTTCGTTACCAGCCCATAGTATTGGTAATAAAATACAAGATTTAACCTAACAAGATAATGTTTCTTTTACGTTTTAACATTCTCTAGCCACATGAGTCTTGGTTCTTTTTAACGAAGGCATTCATTAATGTGGGGAGCTCGGATTCTTAATGAAAATAAACAAAAAAAAATTCCGGTAGTGCGAGATTGCTGAGTCGTGTACTGCATTCACCTCAACAGGTTAGATTAATGAAAATGGATGTCTCTGCACCGGATACGAAAAAAAGAAAAATACTGTTTCAGACGTAATAGTTGACCTCGCAACATCCTTCATAGAAGACGTGAAATGCGACAACACCTGGCGCTAACGCACATGTAGAAATCTCGCAAAAAGTTTCCTATTTTTCTGTCTCCTCTCCCGCAAAAATTCGTAACCCGGAACAGAAATTTTTTTTAATTTTTTGTTCTCGTATTTTTCCTCTCTGTCCATGAAGACATCGTACTCCAGAAACTTTTTTTTTTCCTTTTCCAACCATTAAGCTTGGAAAGTTCAATTAATAAGTCACCAGCTACAAAGAAAGAAATATAACAGCTTCTTAGATTCAAAGAATTAAACAAACGAAAGGGAATTTCAAACAGCCCATGGAGTTTTATGCAACATTGGAATGTAATATTGTATTGCATTTTTATATAAGGATTGGGTAAATGAATGCGTGTTGCAAGAAGTGTTTGCACTCGCATATTCAAATGCGTTATACTAATAATAAAAAAAACGGACTGCGAAGTCGTCTGCCCCGCGGATAATGAAGTTATTGCGGAGCCTATCATATTTCCAAGCAACAGATATACTAAGCTGATCCTTAACTTGCTCACTCTGGCAAATATCACTTGTTCTTCTAAGCCAAGGAAAAAAAAAAAACATTCTAAAAGCCTATTATAAAATTCCGTTGAGCCGTCGTACAGGAGGTTTCTGTTGAATCTTACTAAGCCATCCTCGGCTAGATCCCAAGAACCAGTTTTGGTTTTGTTTTTTGGTCACGCTTTTTATGCGTCTGCACCTCCACTCATCGGATTTATTCCTGGACGAATTTGTCTTTGAGAGTGAAAAAAGAAAAAAAAGCCTCATTTTTTTGGCTCTTGGCTTGCTCTTGGGACCTTCTGTGGATTCGTTCAAGACATGCGTTATGCGTTCATATCACTTGCAGCATGCAAGCAAATCAACCTTGCATCTGTGGTTAAGTGGAATTTTTTGATTGAGGCTTTACAATCACACTTCATTTCGGCTTGCTCTCATGTATTCATTCTAACTCTAAGAGTAGACAGAACTTCTTGCTTCTATTATCTGAAAAGATTATCGAAACTTGCTAACTTTGAGGGACGTGCCACAAAGTGCGCTCGCTCATAAAAGAAAAAAAAGGGCTGGTGAATAGAGCCCCTATTTCGAACAATTATAGTTTAAAATACACTTTTGAGTCACTTTGAAATTGAAATAGAGTAAATATTAAAAAGCCCACTAATAGAGGCCTTTTTCAACAATAAAGAAAGAAGAGTTACTACTTAGTTCCATGAAAGTTCCAGTTTCCCTCAAATTCATTGAAAAAAATAAAGAGTCGGGGGGAGGCGGATACCGATTTTACCTTGCTCACAAAAAAAAATATTTTAAGCGCCCAGTGCTATATGTAAACCAAATAAATACAGGCGCACTACGTGCATTCGGAGCTTTTCCCCGGGTACTTGAAATTCAGTAAAATTGTCATTCGCTCGCCCCCATGCATAAATCGAGGCGCATGTTGCCCGTTCGGGTTTCAATCGTGGGTTGCTCGCGCCATTGCCGCGGTACACGTGCAGCATTGGCCGCATTGGCACAAACAAACCCTCAACGGTTCCCCTGGTTCCCCTGGTTCCCCTGGTTGCCCTGGTTCCCCCGGCAATATTCGATCACCCTCTTTTTTTTCTTTGGTGCCGAAACAACTCGAGACACGCATACTAACTGAAGCTGAAAAGCCATCCACCTCGCCCAATCAAAGTCTAGGATGGTCATGATTTCCCTAAAAGATTAGAATTTGTTAAGAATTTTCCTGTTCTGCATCTATATTCTTGCCTAAATTTTGGCGCTCCAACAATGCCTTGTTATCATGACATGAGAAAATTCACTACATTGAGGGTGATGCAGATCACTTTGTTGTGTTTAAATGTACCCTATCATTTCGTTACATTAATTGGAATAACGCTTAGATATGGTGGACATTTCTGAAGATTTGCCTTTGGGGATATTGTTTTAAGTTAATCCACAAATCATGTCGTATATCCCCTATGGTTTGGAGTTTTCACCACTTGTGGCTGGGTGGATTGAGACATAAAGACACGACGTCTAAGGAGCGAGTGGTTATTTTCATGGCATTTAATGGAATTTCCAGTCGTGTCTAAAAGGCCAAAAGAAGATGCCTTCTTTTTAATCTGTTTTTGTTTTTTTTGCAATTCACACCCAAGATTTACTTATTTATCTTTTCTGGATCATGAACCCGAAGATTGCTTGTTTCCTTCTCTTCCAAGAGTTCAAGTATGGATCGGTTCCAAGCCACGTGCAAAAATAGGGTAAATGGAAGCTCCTTCGACTACAATGGTCCAGCAAAATACGTACACTAGCCCAATTGGAGTCTTTCAAGAAAACTACCATGTGAGATGTGCTAAAGAAATAAGTTTATTGTCGTATTTTGTCATGTTTTATTGGAATATAGAATCTCTTGCTATCACAATCCAGTTTTAATAGGAGCTTTTGCCACATGGATATAGAGTCGGCGGTGGAAAGTTTTGCTTAAGTATTATACTTTCGTGAAGACCATTTAAAGAAAAAGGTAATCCAGTTAACTCTGTAGTATTCTTGGTCTTAGCATGAACACACTCATGGGAAGGTTGTATATAACTCTTAAGCAAATAACATTGGGGTAACCATAAATACTACACTCTTTCCCATCTACAGTGGCTGCCACTTAAAACATCTTCTCTTGTGGTTAAATACGTCTATTTATATTGTTCAGGTTCATGTGTGAGAGATGGAAGACTCAGTGAGTTCATGAAACACGAGGCCCCATGAGTGTGTGATAACCACAGTAATAATACATACTATTTTCAAGCTTTCAGGTGATAACTTTATTTATTTCATAATCATTCTTCCAAACATTTATTCGTGTTTGATTTTTTGAATTTTCTATCTTATTATTCTTTCTCTGTACTGCTTGCGTACTGACAGAATAGTTCTTCGAAGGATGCAAAAATACAAAACGTTAAACGACTAAAGAAAAATACTAAAAAGGAAAAAAACCCTTGAAAACCCCCCAAAAAGCATATAGATAGCAAAGGCTTTTAAGAATCACTTAGTTAAATTCAACAAGGATCATTAGTGCCAGAAAAATAATAAAAGTCATGAATTTAAAAAACCAGGACGGTGGCACCCCCTCACGCACACTAGCAAATCTGGCGAGCAACGATCTTCACCTGCAAAAGTACTTTCCCCGCCCAAAAAAATTGACTCAGAAGTAAATCCCAGCATAAATATTTCCGAAACAATTCTAGATTTCAAGACTAGGAATCTTAAACGCAAAATGTCATTAAATATTTCCCAAAAGTAGCGCTATGCACAAAAATGAATTGTCTTTACTAAAGATACAGCTGTGATTAGAAAGGTGCAATCTTGGGCTAATAAATGCGGCCTGAAATACCGTCCACACACAGCCCACACGGGAAGCAATACTGAGAGAAAGGTTCCATAGGATATTAACAGCATAAATTTCCAACACAACTGGTATTAGAATTCCCAGGGGAAGTCTTCTCGTATATCAAAAGAATACCAAGTGGAATTTGGGGCATAGTAATAATTTATGTCGCAGTTTTCGTTTCGTTTATTTCTCGGGGTAATATGTAGATCGAGTATCTATATTCTCGGGGTTGCCTATAGATCGAATACCTATATGCTTTTGGGGAATCGTTGGTCTGTTCCACAAAACAGTGAAGAGCAAAACCCGCGTACCCGTACAGCTTGGCGTACTTACGGCGTACGAGAATTTACTCCGTACCATATGCTGCGTACGCCAGACACAACACTACCTAAAGTGTTGTGACCAGGCATGCGCGCTGGTTGATCAGCACAGATTTGTGTAGACAGTGATGGCAATGCCAAACCAACTGAAAAACTAAGCCAACAAAAAGAAAATGCGGAAACAGCGAATTTTCTCAGATTTGATGACGTCAAAGACGACGACGAAGTCGTTGAAACTTCTCCACATTAAAGTTTTGGGGAGTAAGTTCATAAACCTATTTATCAATCACTTTTAACATGAAAACAAACATAAAATCCTCTTTTTTTGTAGCTATGGCTTTGAGCGATTCAAGATTTTATGACATTCTCTTGTGAATAGTAAATATCGTATGCGTACGGAATGCGTACGTACGGAGTACGTACGCGCGTTTGCTCATCACTGCGCAGAGTGAGTAATTTCTCAACGCCCCTTCGAACTTCGTGCGAACTATTCCCCGAAAGGCCCGGTCGTCAAGTACAACAGAAAGAGAAAAAAGCAAAACGGACTTGTAAGCTAGTTGCGCCGCACCTGAAATTTTCATGAACGACAATACAACCAGTGTGAAAGGTACTTTTTTTATGTTCATATAATTACCTGTGGTGGAAATCAGTTATTTACTTATAGTCAAAATCTTGTAAGCTGTTTTTCCTCTTGAGTGCATCGGCGAGGTGTCGGTACCACCTACTGTATTTGGAGTAATGCCAAAAGTCATGTTTGCGCGACGTCACCAAAGGTCATGTATACAATCAAGCGCCCTGGATACCATACACGCATTAACAAATCCGACATGCAAAAAGGGTAGAAAAAAGAAAACAAAGCTATGTGCACACGGTTTCGCGAAATAATTCGTATTTTGAAACGAACCAATCAGCTTCGCCGAATAGTATTTTGTGTTGAGAAAAGTCTTGCATATACGTGATCAAAGGGCCAATAGGACCTTCATCAACAAAAGTTCAATGCGGGCCTTTTTCCACAATGCAGACTTGAAAATTATCCAACACAGCCTTGAAGGATGGAGAGCGAGTCAGAGTTAGAGATGGTAACAGTAGACATTGTCACGTGTATTGTATAAGTAGTCTATTCAATAAGTGATTGATTTCTTTGGATAATTCTCCAAGTCCAATTCTGGGGACTTTGTGTATTCTTTGTGTATTCTTTGAGAGCTGTTCCTTGACCAGCTCCTCGGTGCTATGGTGACTCCTATGACTATGCAGCTATGGTGACTCCTATGACTACGCAGCCATGCTGACTCCCATGACTACCTCCGTGGTGCGCTTCAATTTGTCCGCGCGAAAAGATGGCTTCGTATCTCGAGAGAATTAACTCACCAAAGAAAAAAAAAATTCGCGACTAAGTAGAAGTATGCTTAGTAATTGTGCATTATGTTTCTTCAAAAATAAATGGATTTTTTTTTCGGAACTTCGCTCTACTGCTCATCCTAGCAAACGTGAAAGACGAGCTGTGCCAAGAGAGGGCAAGAATATGTACATACACAACATGTCCTGCTCTATGATAAAGCGTAAAAAAACTTGTACGAATTGAAGACTTTCAAGATCTTTGCATAATCAATACAATAAAGTCTGAGCACCCGTAGATTTCCGTCTCTCTTATGAAAGTACTTGAACAGATTGAAACTGAAGTTTTCAATCCTTTTGTTAAATCGGCAAATAGAAGGAGGGCAAAAGAAAATGGATGGAAGATGGCTCTCAAGATTGATTGAGTTCAAAAAGAAATAATACATTTGCTTCAAACTTGAAGTGAAAAGATTGAACAACATTTGACAAAAGACTGACAGTTTCACTATTTATTTGGAATTTTCTGTCTTTTGTATATTACTTGGTATTTAGAACCCGCTCGCGTTTCTGCAAGGACGTGTAGGATATTGGACACGTCTTTATCATAGCTATTACCTAACATTGTGAGGAAGCGAATGAGATGAGCTATTGGAGCGGGTTGTTAGCGTGTATTAGTAGGGTTCTTAAACCTAAACTAGCTTACGGTTCGACTACGTTCGGTATTTTACGTTCCGAGGAATAGCACGCGGCGGACAAGGTCGTGCGTATTACCATCCACACTCCCATACGCACTACCTCGTGCTTACTTCCGCACGGCGGCCAGGTCTAGAACCTGGACCGTGATTACTTCGTAACAAACATTATATTCAAAATTTTTCTCTGGGGATTTATTTCCAAGACTTATTTCTAGAGAAATTAAATATTTTTAGAGGAGAATCGGGATCAGGGGTGAGCTCTTGTGCGACTGACAAGACAGCTGTCCCTGTAGCATCTCGGCAGTCTTTTAACAGATTTACTAATCAAAAATAAAAAAATATTGGTAAAACTTAAATGTGTAAACAAGGAAAAAAAATCTATTTCGTGGTTTCTCTAGCTAATCGTTACTACCTAAATCAAAATTGTAAGAGTAACTTTCTACCGGAATTTCACTTGCGTTATTCTAAATGAGATGTTCCAATTCTTAGGGGGTCTTCACGGCTCCCAACTATCTTTCCATATAAAATTTGGTCCCATTGATTGCTCTGATATTGCGCTAGGTATCAGTGTCCGTAAGCAGGATAAATATTCCAAATCCCGGTTCATGTGGCTTGAATCAACACCCCCCATCTGTCTCTGGCTTCCAGATACAGAATATGAATAAAACAGTCTTTCGGCGGAACTAAGGAAATTTTCCTGTCTCATTTGTTCCCCTGTTTCCCCTTTTTCCCCTGTTGTGTTTTTGAAATATTCATCTATTTGTGGTATTTCAAGTTCAAGCAAGCGACTCATTTCTTTATCAACAGTGATATTGTTCAATGTGAGACCCATATAGTGGGCTTTTGACTCTCCTCTTTTGCCTAATCTCTTTGTAATGATGTTGGGATAAATCAATTTGGTAAGTTTTGCTAGCCTTGGTGGGCTCAAAAAGAAACTTTTGTCGAAACCAGGATACCCAAAATTGGATGGGTACTTCTGCATGAGTCTCTGGCAAAAGATGTAGTACAACTTGTATATGGAAGCCCGTGAAACACTGGAAAGGTCCTGTAATGAATAATTCACTTTTTTCACTGAGTCCAAGATTATCTTGATGGCCAAGAAGTTCCTAAGAATTTTATGAAATGTGGTAGGATATACTCGCAACCTTTTCGCAGAAGTCTTCTGCAAGTACCCAACCGTCAATTTTGGAAATTGAAACGTTATGAGAATAAGACTAAATATCTTGAGTGCTTTTGAGGATGAATTAGGTAAGACTTCATTCTTATTCAGCTCAATATATTGAAAGGGAAGATTCGCAATATAAAGTAAGTTGTAAAGTTCATCCAAAGAGATTTGGTGAAGAAGTTTTCTCAGCAACTCCACTAAAATCCCAGAATAATGACGTGAATTGATATCGCTGAGCAAAGGTCCGAGCTTGGCAAATGAATCTTGCACATCTTGCAGAAGGTCGAAATCGTTGGAAAGTCTTTTAAGATTCGAAGTATTGTACTGCGCAAAGCATGGTGATTCAGTCCGGGGGGTGTTTTGAGCTTGTATCTCGTATGATGGTACTTGTGGAAAACTTGGATGTTCTGGAACTTTAGCCTTTTCATTTGGCGGTTCTAAAAGCAGATGGACAGGAAGCCCACTGCACAGTGAATAAGGAATCACTCTCACTGGGGATTTCGACATCTGTTGGGGTAGTTTTTCTAGACTATTAGTGACTGGATGGGCAACCGGTTTCAAAGAAGGTAAGCCTTTCGGAACTTCAGTGTATAAAATTGGTACCGAGCTCTCCAAGTGCTCAGTCAAAGGCGAGACGATCACTTGACTCCTGGAATGTTCCGTCACTTGATTCTCAGGCGATACGACCACTTGATTATTGGGTTGTATATTTGGGTATTTGGGTATACAACGCGTCGCTGTACTGGTGTCCCCATTGGGATATGGCAAGTAGTTCGGTGGAGAATAATTATAGTGCTGATATCCGAATTGCGAAGGAAGGGAAGGGTAGCTTTGGGGCGAGTTAGATGATGACAAGCTCCAGCTTGTGATACTGGGAATTATGGGATTGAAGTTTCTTCTATTAATGGCAGGTATGGTAAATGTAACACTTGAATCCAAACTAATGGGTTCTTTGGCATCGTTTTGCTGTCTTTTGTATGAATTATAAACCAGCATCGAAGTCGAAAAAAAGAAAAAAAAATGCTTGTGAAAAAGTTGGAGCTGCTTGCTTTTTTTGATCGAGGAGATTTCTTTCGCTGTCTAGTATGCTGGTTCAATATGAAAAAGACCTTTTTGTACCCAGGAATGTGTAAGAGCAAAAGTTTTGACGGATAAAAATTTGATAGGTAAAATTTCGGAATTTCAGAAATCTTTGTATTATATATACATGAGAAATTATGAGAAATGAGGATCCACTGCATTATACTTATCTGCATTTTGAGCAATGCTGAAATTAACAACCTTTTGCATTAGGACGAGATAAACTACTGAGCAACAGCATGCAGGCACATGCCGTGCATTTGAGTACCAACACCTCCCTCGGAAGTTCATTAGGGATCTTGCTCGTTGTACATTGTTTCTTTTTTTTCGAAAGAAACCAAAAAAATAAAAAATAAAAACTAAAAAATAAAATAAAATATCCGAAGGACTTGGACTGGATTATTCTAAATTTTTTCAAGAGCAATTTTGACCACGGCTCTTCTTTCAGATGCGGGACTGATTCGTAAGGAAGTACGAGATGAGCAAATTTCAATGGCCTCGTTATGACATCAACGTAGTTGCATAAAAATATTTCTGGGTAATATATCCGCATCATCCAGCCACGCTTTCGGACTTTCGTAAATTCGTTTCTTGCTTTTGAATATATCGAAAGCATCGCCTTTTTCATGAAGTTCACTATACCGTGAAACAGGTCACTTGCACCAGCCGCAAGAGTATCATTCATAGGGCGTAGGCTACCGGCAGGTCCACTCTATTATACTTTGTGGCATTGGAACTTCTCCCAGGATCTGTCTTCGAAAAAGTTTCGAAAACATTCACCCTTGATAGGCATCTTGACAATTTCCGGTTCCCTCTCGGGCTTGTGCTCTGGACCTCGGTATAGTAGTATACAGTATAGACCTAAAGAAAAAGCCACTTCAGGTAGTGCACGAAAAAAGGCTTGCTATCCCAATTTGGAAACTAGGAAATATTAACCGGTCAACATGATGCGCCGATTGATCAACACACCAAGTAAATTCCAGAAAAAGGAGCAGCGTTGCGCATGATTGAAAAAAAAAAAAAAAAGCGTAAAGAGTGTAACACAAAATATGCATATTTTGCCACAGGAGAAAACACAATGCACGTTGCCTGTAAAAAAAAAAAATTTGAAGTTCTCGAGAATTTCACGAGAAGGATTTGGAGATGGGGACGGAGACGGGGGCAAATCGGGAAACAAAGGAAAACCCAAGCCAGCTTTGTTTATTGAAGGAGTCACGTTTCAATATCAGGTGACGAGGTGAATGGTTTTTTGTGTTCCACTTGTGTGGTGGGTTTAAAAAATGAGGAACTTGCCACTATTGAATTTTTTTCGGGGGCTCTCTATGGTCAATGTGATGACCAATCAAGAGGTGGCTCGCCATTCACTCATAGGACAATTCACGTGATTAGTTGTCCGAATCAGTGAAGAGCAAAACGCTCGTACGCGCCTACCCGTACGGCTTGGCGTACTTACGGCGTACGAGAATTTACTTCGTACCGTAAGGGTACGGAATGCGTACGTGCTCCGTAAGTACGCGCGTTTGCTCATCACTGGTGCGAATGCGGTATCTGTGTTGGCAGGGTTTTACCAGTGAAAACCATAACCTTGGTACAAACACGACTTGACGTCCACCGTGAAAATATATCACGATGCGACTATCAAGCGTGCTTCCCTTTTCCCCTTTTAACCTTTAAGTGAATTTTTACATAGGATTAGATACACAGGTGGACGTACGCTTATATAATCAAGCAGAACCACCTTTAAACTATCGGCATCCTGTAAAAGCGAAACGCGTCTAACTAATTGTTGTCATACCATTCCAACAATCTGAGAGCTACCTGAAATTAAACGGAGGTGACGGAAACGCCCATCGTGATATCAGTCAAATTAACAACAGCCATTGGCCGACACGGAACCTGCACGCCGAAGCAAAAAACTTCAAGAATGTGCCACTTTGTGGCGTCAGTTTCCACTGAGGTTTATTTATTTACAATGTCTTTCTTGAAAACTGGTGAGCTGAACCGAGTATCACGAGGGCACTGGCTCTTGAAAAGTGCCCTTCTGTAATAATTAAAGGCGTACCAAGTAATTCTTAATTCGACATATTTGTTGTGGCTTTCCTTTCATCGCACGGTTCAGCCGTCCAAATGTTTGATTGACAAATTCCTTGCCCCTGCAGTTGTAAAGCCACGTGTTAAAGGAGCTTGTAAGAATTGGTTGTTGTGGCATGATATTTTCTGCAAGTACCAGCAGCATTTTCAGTTTTAATCGCATGCCCATACATATTTTGCTAGACAAGAATATGAAGATTTGAAGGACAAATACCCGTGGGATGTGAGCCCTTATCAAGCTTCAAATTCATTACCGGCGGTGCTATGCCCATACCTAATTCTTTCTTTTTTTTTGCTTTTATAGACTTGCACCCTTCAAAACTTCTCTTAGACTTTGTCCGGTGATCTGATGTTATTCCCATGATTCTTTTTTGTAAGAAAAAGCCATTCGTATTAGTCTGAGCCTCCCTGCTCATGTGCACTGCAATGTTCAATTTATAGAAAAAGCCCACCTCAACATCAAACCCCCGTTGTAATCTTCGTTAATAATATCAAACATTAGGTTTTGCATTATTCACGCTACATCAGTTGAGTATTTTCCACGTGACTCACCATGTTCTCTCGCCGATACAAATCTCGAATAACTTAGATTCATAGACAACCATAAACAAGTCCAAAAATCTTCCTTCAGTTCCTATCACTGAAATACACTAGCTAGAGCTGAATACCTAGATCCTGAAAGAGAAGATTTTCTTTCCAACAAAGTCTAAAAAATCCATCAACCTTTTGTCGAAGACCAATGGGGCAGTCATCACTCAGCTTCCAGGTAAAAATATGCCCTTTGAGTTATCCCAGAATTCAATCATTTAGCAGCGGAAAAAAATTTGCACTATTCGTTACCAACAAAAGTTCTAGTATGAAGATTGATTCAAATTTTCTACAACGACATCTTTGTGTCTGACTATTAGGAATCTGTATGTAATGCACCTATTAGCAGAGTCTCTTACAGAAGTCCCAGTCGTCTTCTTCGAAGGCTTATTCCGAGAAAAATACTAGGGAAAGAGCTTTTCTCGGATCAGCTTTAAATAAATCATTGAAATACACAATACCTTTCAGCTAGCCGGACGTCGTGATCTTAACACTTGTAGATTTAATAGGTATATGTTCTGCTATAAAAGTATAACGATCTAATATTGTTTTACGGGTTTTACATAAAATATACCATAGATCTTATCACGATCAACTCCAAATGCACTAACTACCTCGTTTATAGTATTAAATTATTGAGTTTCACCAGTTCATTTACTGGATCTTTAACTGTAACTTTAATAGCACAAGGTTGAGCTAATGATAGTTCTTTTAGATATTCAGGATTTTGATGTCTACGAATAGCTGACTCGCTAATTTTATTAATAATCTATTATTACTTAGAAAAGAGCTCACCCACCCATTGAAGTAAATATTTCATACGTGTCCTCAAATATTGTTCTGGGTCCCGTGACTATTGGTTCCACACTTACAACTTCAAACATTACATGCTTGAAAGTTGGCTACAAAGATGTACAGAGATTACAGTTATCCCGCTTCAAAATGAAAAAAGAAACTAAACTTTCCTTTCACATTTCGACTGAGAAATCCACAGTAGGGCTTTTTAATCAAACTTCATTGAGTTGATGTGGGATCTGGAATCTATTCGCCATGCAGATACACTATCTGTATATGAAATTTCTGACATTGCAGCCATTGGGTTATCAAGGACAAGTAGAGATCGCCATAAATCACATAAAATCGCGATTTCTTCATTTTTATTTTTCTCTTGGAAGATGCTCGATCATAATAGCAATAGAAAAGGTCAATGATGAAGGAACAAGCTAGCATC
>JAJMAK010000405.1:0-14107 GCA_030572615.1 Metschnikowia lachancei | reverse complement strand
GCACGTTGGCTCACATAAAATTCACCTCGAGCAAAGCCAACTTGATCGGCACTATTGCCACGGAATTGCAAGGCAACATCTCGTTGGTGCGCTATCCTATATGTGAGTCCCAGTACCTGGTCGTCATGCTCGATGGTGAGGGGCTCATATTTCAAATGCCTGTGTCCATGAAATCTACACAGGGCCAAGAAAAACACATATGGGCTCGGGAAACTTCCCAATACTTGAAGGCCCAACAAAGTAGCGGTATTTTCCGCATGAATTACAGCAAATGTCATGGAGTTCTCGTGTACGACTCTTTTTCGGTGTTTCACTTGCATAGTGTGCATGATAATTCCCAGTTGAAACTCTCAAAATTGCATACGTTCGAGTACCCCGTGCGAACCTGTGGGCTTACAGAGCAAGGTAAAAACCTGGGGTCTTTTCTTGTTTTGTTCGAGGATGGCACCTTGAGTCAGTACCTGTTCAAAGACCAACAAGGTATCAATGACTCGTACAACTCAAACCACTTAATCCTACTGAGCGTGAACGTATCAGGACGCCACACTGTTGCTCTCCAATTGGAATGCATACCCAACATGAGCACAGGTCAAATGGAGACTGTCCCATCGCTTTTGCTCTTTGATCGTCAGTCCCTTAACCTATTGCACGTTTATAAACCACGTGAGTCTTCGAATTATGTTGCCATGACCACAATGAGCGGAAAATATACTCTCAGAAACCAAAGCTATGTTGTGGTGGCAAACTCTGTGGACGACCCCCAGAATATTCTCAAGGTGTTTCGGATAAGGCTGAACAAAATCGAACCCGTGTCAAACATCTCGCATAGCGGCATGATCCCGAAGTCATTTTCTTTTTCCAAGATTTCCTGTCACAAAAATACAGTCTGTGTAGTTGGTGATGTATTTCTCGCATTGACTCTTGCGTTTTCAAAGGACCACAAGAGCGAAGTTTGGAAAGGTAATGTTTTCAAACATGATGATACGCCTTTCTTTGCTGCTGATGTCGATGGAAATGATGATTTCTGGGTTTTGGCGGATGCTGTGCGTGGTCTTTTCGTTGCTTCGCCTGACACGTTACGTCTATGCCTGGTTCTGAACCCATTTTCTGCCTCTTTTGCAACTGCTGTGGCTGTGTTGAAACAATTCCCAATTATAATCTACGGAGACTCTCATGGCAATATCTGGGCGGTGAAGAAGACTGCCGATTGGGATAATGGTGCTTCTGAAAGTGAAAATTGGACCTGTGATAGATTCTTCGATCTGTTATTCCATGCCAATATCTGCGAGCAGATTAATGATATCACTGTTTTGCTGGAAGATCCAGTAACCATTCTCTTTGCAACGGTGAAGGGAAATGTATATCGGGCCCAAGATCTCAAAGGATATAAACTTGCTGGAGAACATTTGGAAATCATGAGCGAAGAACGTACCATGGACCTTGAGAAGCTTACAGACGAAGAGACGCAATTCTTAAAAACGTCTTCGAACTTGATTGATGCCCGGGCTTCCGGCTTCCTAGATGGTGAAGACGGCAACAATTTTCCTGAGGCATTAAGGGTTGAACTTGTGAAGTTACGCCGTGATGCGTCACTGTTATGAGTTGGATTTACGTGGGAAACTACTGGAAGGTTAGGGAAGCAGAACCGTGCTGCTGATATGAAACTTTCTTTCCAAAGGGCTACTTTTGCTGTTTAACCACATGGTTTATGACTTCAAAGATTCAAAGAATGGACCCTGAAGAGCATATGAACAAGCCTGATAGCGGTGACTACATAATTTTGAGCGATATTCCTCAAATTTGATAATCTTCGTGGTGTCTGCTATAGATCATCAACCTGTCCGTTACCCCAGAAATGTCTACATTTCTCAGTTTAGCGTTTTGCATTATTATGATGATTTTGGTGGGGATTTGTTTTGTTAAAGTCCGCCCCAAGTTGCTGTTTACCTGATTCAATGGCTACATTTCAACGCTGCATCTCCTGGATCAATATTTCCAGCATAAAGAGCAACAACAGGGGACCAACAGGGGCCCAACAGAAGAACCTTTTATCAGTCCGCCAGCAAATTG
The DNA here is from genome assembly GCA_030572615.1 of Metschnikowia lachancei. Classification (NCBI taxonomy): domain Eukaryota; kingdom Fungi; phylum Ascomycota; class Pichiomycetes; order Serinales; family Metschnikowiaceae; genus Metschnikowia; species Metschnikowia lachancei. The sequence continues at coordinate 12,037 of JAJMAK010000405.1, read as the reverse complement.
ATATTTGCTATATTGAAATTTCCCAGCATGAACAAAAGATCCAATCTTTCTCAAATGCGTGGGTGCGAAGCCGGCCGCAAGTTCAGTCAAATATCAATCTTTTCCACATGACCAGTCATTCTATTTCAACCAATTCATTACGTTACCGGTACTTTCAAGAAACTCTCCAAAATAGGATATTGAAACTCCTCGAAAGCTTAAATGTTTGTTTCCATCTTCTTTACTATCTTTATTATCCTTATAGACGGGATATTCGCGACAGCCAACCAACCTGAACTAATGAAAGCTCAAGGCAGCACCCAAGAAGTTGCAGCCACTCAACAATTTTCAACATATCGCATATACTTCTAACCACAATCTAACCCACAGAAAATGGTTCATGCCTTATTCTCTCTTTCTCTTATCAAAGCAATTTCCATAATTCTTTTTTTCTTCTTCCACTGCCAGCCTGAACCAGGTTGTTTGTTTATTCCCCCCAGTGCACCCGTACATCCGAGCACATCTGCTCGAAACTATCACCAGTATCATAATAGCCATGGCTCAAGTGAAGAATACACACCACACATAAACACCGTCAACATGAAATTCGACGACATTGAGATGCTTGATGTGCCAGATGATCTGTCGGTGACTCTGGAAAACCAGACCGAGTCTATTTCTGACTCTAGCAGCGAGCTGCAGACGCCGCCAGAAAAAGAGTACCCGTCCTTCCATGACTGGCTACTGGGAGACAAAAACATCCGGTTCCAGTTCGATGTTTCCGAGTATAACAAATCATATAAGCACCCGAGCGACTTTGACGTGGCCCAGGCTGCGTATATCACCAAACTATATAAGTCAGTGGAGGAGTTGGCGGCTAAAAATGTCGTGGGGATGCTGGCCACTGATGCAGAGGACAACGACGACGAGCAGATCGGGGTAATTTCGTCAACAAGAGCTTTTGGTAAATCCAAAAACGCCCAGTACCAGGATATGTTGATAAACAATGCTTTCCGCAAGCTTGTGGAGGCTTTTGGTGGGTTTCATGACACAGTCAAGTACCATGTATCGGACGAGGATGCACGGAATTATGAGGACCTTTCATCCTTGCTTGAATGCGTACAATCGAACTGGTTTGCCCTTTCGCAGACTCAAAAACCCGAGGAGATCCTTGAGTGGATCAACAAGTATGACCCGCGCCCCGAAAACGACTTCATTGATGCTGTCATGTACAATAACCCTACGCCTTATAAGCACACACAATTCTGGACCTCGTATTTGGGCACCTTGCTTGCCCGGGGAATGTTCGACCAAGCAGAGTCCTCGCTTAAGGCTTCCAAGTATGAGGAGCTCGAACAAGAATGCCCCGAGCTTTATGCTATCATCCAAGACTTCACCACGCTAGTTGCAAACTACCAAGTCATGGCGTTGAAGGGTCAGTTTGCCCAGTGGAAGTCCACCGTGTGTGAGTTCCGTGATAACTACAAAACAATGAAGGCGGGGATCTCCGATTTGACTCATGTGACAATTGCGCTGCAGATCCACGACCTTCTCTGTCTTGTAAGTGGGCTTCCAAAAACCACCGCGTCTTTCGTGTCCACGTGGTATGAAATGTATGGGGCGCTCTCGCTTTACCAGGTGCGCGATGACGACTCCGTGTATTCTGACTACTATAAGTTGGCCATATCCGAGAAGGGAAGCAACGTGTCTTCTGAGTTGGAACAGGCCTTCCGTGATGTAATCTCCCAGAAATTTCTCCGGGCCATTCTTGCAATTGACTCGTATGACCCGGCCACCGCCGCGTACGTCAGTAAATTATTTGAACTCAAGGGCTTTTTCTCGTCTTATTATGCCGACTTCACTGAACGCATGCTCGATGGGCCAGCAGCCTTGGGGAGAAGGTATGCCTCGGACTATTTGCTCACCAGACATGCCTATGAGTGTTTGGAAGTGCATGAATTGGTTCCCGTGGGTCTCGGTATCTTGTTAACACCTGTGATTACTGCATCCAAAGAGGCTACAGTCCAGACAAAAGAGGTGGTGACGGAATTTTTGCCGTACTACCAGTGTTCCACTAATGACGATTTGGAGTGGGCCCTCACCATCTGTGCAAAACTTAACCTTACGGGTGTGGTGAGAAAGCTCTTTTTGAAGCAAGGTGAAAAGTCATTGAAAGATGGCCATCTTTTTGAAGCTTTGAACATGCTTGTAGGCTGCTATGACGAGACCACTTCCACGTTGGAAAGCACTAGTGCTTTGGGTGAAATCCAGCACATTGTATGGGACCTTCTTTTCCAAGACTGTTTGCTCAACAGTACTCCTGTTCCAGATGAACTACTTATGAACATTGTTACCAACAATATTGACCCAGAGTTCAAAATACACCCTGTAATCAGACAATGTATCGCCCCCTACGCAGTGCTTGCGGAGTTTTTCTTGTCTGTATCTGACTCTTCATGTTTTCCCACCAACATTTCCAGGCTTTTCCGTTTGCTCAGGTTCAAATACATGCCGAGGAAATTTGTTCCTTTGCTACTAGCCCAGTTTCTCCCGTTGGTCATTCAACATAAGTTTGACATGCCGCAGTTGATCATCATGACCGAACTCATAGATTCGTTTGAAATTTTGTGGAAGACAGATGCGGAGGACTGTGACGAGCTATACGAATTTGCTCTTGAAAATGTCCCTGAAGATGTCAGCCACGACTGGAGAGTGCAGTTAAAGGCGAAGGAACAATCCCCGCCAGCGTCGGTTAAGGACTTAATCAGAGAATTGAGGGAGAAAATAATCAGAAAGATTGCCACGGTATACATCGAAGCAAAGTAAATAAAGGCTTACATGGAGTTTTTTTTTTTTTTTTCTAGATTTTGAGAGTCAAATTATATATGCACCATCTGACTTGGAATGAGCTTTTGATAGAAATGAAGCATTGAATGTACGCGTAACCGGGATTGTCCTCTAGCGGTAAACTTTTGCAAAGAAAAGAATACAAGAGATTTTCTTGACACATTGGTTCTTTTGGGCGTGCTTAACAAGTGACATCTTGAGTAGCTCTGGAGTTCAACAACAAAGCCACAATCAAACCGTACAAACCCAAGACTTCGGCGAAAATCAAAATCAAAAGCATACCCACGAACAATCTTGGTTGTTGGGCGTTACCTCTGACACCAGCGTCACCGACGATACCAATGGCAAAACCAGCAGCCAAACCGGACAAACCGACGGCCAAACCAGCACCCAATTGGATGAAACCGGTGTACAAGGCTTGGGTCTGCTTCAAAGAGTCGGTGATCAAGACAGAGACGACCAAACCGTAAATAGCAATAATACCGGCCAAAATGATAGGCACAATACTCTTAAACAACAAGTCTGGTCTCAACACACAGGTAGCACACACACCGACACCAGACTTGGCGGTACCGTAAGAGGCACCGAAACAAGTGAAGACAATAGCGGCAGTACAACCGATAGCACCGAAGAAAGGAGCGTAGACTGGACTAGAAGGATGTTAGTAAGTGTCGATAAAAGGGGAGGGAGGGTTGAGGCGCGTAATAGTCGAAGCATGGCACTGGACGAATATCAAGACGAGAATATGGGAAACCGTGTTTTTGGAGCATTTTTATCTGTGGCTCTTCAATCACTTGATCATCGAGTGATCTTTAGGATGTATGTTAACCCCACCAAACGAGCATAACATTCCCGCCAACAAGACGCAAAGGACTAGCCACCAATAACAGTAGAGCAAAAACTAAATATATATCGAAGGGGTGTTATTATGTTGACATGATTGTTATTGGAATTTAATCTCGAGACAAAGGGACGGACCAATTAGCGCCTGTTATTAAGGAGCCGGCGTTGATAACGAAATTTGGGCAAGGGCGTGACCAAAAAAAAAAAGGAGGCAACACAATTCAAAAAGGAATTGGAGACATTTCACCGAAAGGGTCAGAAAGGAATTCACGAGGCCGGTCACACTATAGGAAAATTACATACCACAAATCAGACATTCTGGTAGAAGTGGATGATTGAAGTAGAAAAGCAACTGGTGGGATTCCGAGATAAACCCTCAACGTTGACGTTTAATTTTTTCTCGGGGATTCCCTGGCGGCCACGAGCAGTGGGTACAGGATGCGTGCTGCGATGTTCAGTAGGCGTAAATGTGAGACCGCTATGGTGAACGAGTGTTAAGTGTGGGGAACTTTTAGATAATGGGGAGATGATGTGGATTTTGGGGGTCTTGGTATTGGGGAGAATGACTTTGAAGTTCTTTTCTGGTGAAAATGGTGCTGGTGGGGGATTTTGGTAGGGTGTTTAGTGGGAGAATGAAGCAGTGTTTCTGACTGGTTATTGGTATTCCGCATCACGTGTGCTGCGTCACGTGTGAGGCGTAGCGATGATAAGAGCCCCATGTTTGGGTTGTTCTTGGAGAGTTTACAGGTCAAAATTGACTCGGGATGTTATCTCAAGCGCTGAAGCCATTATATCAGTTTAATTGGGAATCAAAGAAACGTGTGTTCAAAAGAAGCATGTGCCCAGCATATCCCTAAATTACCCTACTTTATCACCGAAGGCACTGGTGTAAGTGTAGGTGGAAGCATCAAGGACGGACGAATTTGCTATTCCATTAGCTAAACTCGCCTAAAGCCCCTCTCCTAAATTCTCACATGCAACAATAAAACACTACCAGAAAAAAAATTAAAATAAAGCCATTTTTCGACATTTTAGTCTTCCCCCATTTGACCATCCCAAATTGGCCTGGGGTTGTGGTACTGCACACAGCCCCCGGTCGAAGGCGCATCTCTGGTATAAGACCTCATCTTAAAAACGAAGAAAAAAAAGAAAATTCATACTACATTCGGTGAGCTAATTATTGCAAGGAGCCAGAACAACGAAACACTACAAAACAAAAGTATCATGTCTGCTAACCCTAAAGCCTTCCCATTGGCCGACTCCGGCTTGTCGCAGCAAATCCTTGACGTTGTCCAACAAGCTCAAAACTTGAGACAATTGAAGAAGGGTGCTAACGAAGCCACCAAGACTTTGAACAGAGGTATCTCTGAGTTTATCATCATGGCTGCCGACACCGAGCCTATTGAGATCTTGTTGCACTTGCCTTTGTTGTGTGAGGACAAGAACGTTCCTTATGTGTTTGTTCCTTCCAAGGCTGCTTTGGGCAGAGCCTGTGGTGTGTCGAGACCAGTGATTGCTGCTTCGGTCACTTCTAACGATGCCTCGTCGATCAAGAACCAAATCTACGGTATCAAGGACAAGATCGAGACTTTGTTGATCTAAGCGATGTAGGTGGGGATTTTCCCCATTTTGTTGCGTCTGTTCTGTGATGACTTTGGGTTGTACATATATGAACATACATAATAGAATATTTTGGGTAAACATTATTTTTATTGGTTCTTCTTCTTTTTTTCGCTCCTTGGGAGCTTCTTTGGTGTGTTTGGATTCTTCACATTAGTATTATTTATGGTATTGACTGCTTGGGTTGGAATCATGATGAGGACTTCTGGAAATAAGACAAGAGCCCGTTTAAAATGTATTTCATCTAGATAAAACGGGGTTAAATTGGTGATATGGAAAGAGAATCCCGAGAATTCCCCAGGTGCTGATTTTCTGGTGTTCTTTTTTGTTTTTAGTACATATTCAAGGAAGTGAATTGTTTTCAAGAAATGGATGTTTGGAGCTGCTTTCGCACTGAATTGCAAAAATGTTAAGTATAGAAGTACTTTTGGGGGATAAAGTGGGAAAATGTTTAATTTTCTTCAGGAATTAGTCTTCTTATGGAGTTAAAAAACAACTTTTTGAATCAGAACAAACTTCAAAACTATATCTATTTGCAATAGCTTTCTACAACACCACCTATTAGAGAGCTGCGAATGACCCATCTACTACAGCTATAATGGAGGAATGAACCAGAGGGTTTCCAAAGATCTTATTTCATTTTTTGAAAAAAAAGCCCAAAGAACGAACCGCTAGTTGAAATAGAAGCTTGGGGGTAATGCCAATGAGTGGGCACAGCCGAGGAATCAATATTTTCGGACGCTTCCCAAAAAGTACCCATCTAATTAACGTGGGGTGAGGCTGCCAAAATAGAAAACACTTGAATTCAAAAACCTTGTAAATATATCACTCATATTGATGAAGCTTTCGCCAAATCCTCCGTCTTACAATACGATGGAACTTTATAAGTACCAGAAGCGATATTGTAAAAGTAAACCAAGATTACCTAATAATCAGGCATATGCCAAATAATTAAACTCGATTGAGAGACAAACTCGAGTGAAGAATAAGCAACAAAGAGTAGCCTCAAAGTTGAAAACTAAATATAGAATAATTTTGAAATCTGAATCGAAAATCATGGGTTTATACAGGCTGACTATCATAGTATTCGTAGTCCCAGACTCACTCAAGAAAACACCGTTCAAGGTCTTCCACGTCACTTCAGCAGGTAGAAGTATAATTGTACGGTCACAGAAACGTAGTGGCGATGAATCCAAGTAGCCCAAATTTCCACTGTCATAAAGGTTTTCACAACTGTTTACCATTCAATGTCTTGCCTCAAATTTGTCCCACTTCTGTCTACATCAAGACATGACGTTCTTTGACGGTTAACCATGTTCCTACTACACAAGTACAGACTCCTTTAAATACAATAAACGGCCTTTCCCTTGTGAAACATCCAAAACAGAACACTTTCGATATCAACAAAAAAGAGTTATGCATCCCCCCTTTTCTCTCCCTTAATATGACTCTCCAAGATTCGAAGACTATACTCAGCTTGATCCATATGAAAATCAAACATTTGAACCACATCGGGGGTCTTCTCTTCCAATTTCCCGAACCTCTCTTTCCAAGAGTTCAACAGACTTATATAACTGCGGACACTAAGGGCATATCCTTGTTTTTGGTAATCCGGATCCCCATACAAATTGTATAAGTTGAAAAGTCGAACATGGATCAGCACGACCTTTTTTAGAAAGGTTAGTTCGAGAGAACATGAAGGGTTTTTCAAATTCAAAATTGTAGCTGAACGCTTCAATACTTGAAGCATTTCTTTGGCAAAACCGAACTGATTGGTGATCTCATTCTTACAGGGCAATATATCCTCGAGTGTTTTTTTGATGTACCCAAGCTTTTTCTCGAATAATCCAACCTGAGGCTCAAATGCAACAGAATCAAAACTCGTGTCATTAATATAAGACCTCATTCTACCAATAAGAATTTCCAGCAAATCTTCCACCACAGAATATGCATATTCCGAAGTATTTGCTCGGCAAAGATATACGTATAGCTCTTCCTCGGGTGCCTTTTCTTGGGGAACAACATCTTTAGAATCTTTTGGTTTTGGTAGTGGCTTTCGTCTCGGGTAACTATTAATGGGTTCATAAATGGGAGATGCAACTACAATCAAAGATAAACAAGCTGCAGCAACAAAACGGAAATGTAGCATCATTTTAGGTCAAGGATAAAGAAAAAACAGTTAAAAAAGGCTTTCTGTCTATTTGGGCATTTGGCTTTATATAGGGATTCGGCTTTATATAAGGATTCACAAGGGCTTTTCTCAGGTGATGAAATCATACATGAACAGTGAAAATTCTATTGGTCATTACATAAGCTGGCATTACTTTCATAGTAATAGGCTGTGTCAGCTAGGAGAAATGATCACTTTTGAAAGGGACTTCCATCATTCATGGGCATAGCCTGTGAAGGCTAGTGAGACAATTTTGAACATTGTTTTCATCATGGGGTTTCCACCAGCGTTATTCCAAAAAAGAGCACTTTTAAAATTTCACTAACAAATGCGCCATCAATGTCTCACATCAGAGCATGGCCGTGAGATTGAATAATTACATTTCTGTAGGTGGTGCATCAACAGAATAATTCCAATAAATCGGAATATGTCCTACCACCGCTTTGATACAAACACTGTTAACAAACAGCAATAGATAATACTTCAAGAAGCTATTTATTGAATCGTTCGATAAAATAAGTTATAATTTGTTTCATAAAAAGTGCTCAAGATTTCTGAATTGATGGAACAGCAAAAGTTTTTGCGTCGATATATTGGTAAAGAATAACAGAGAGCAAATTACCCAACAATTAAAGGGGAATTTCGAAAGAAAATAGTAGTTGACCAAATCACCTCCCACAACCGGTCTCAGTAGACGAAATATCAAACTAAACATAATACAACCATCCTGGAATAAACCATGGCACTACTTAAATGAGAGCTAGGGAAATAGGCAATGAAGATCCCAGAAAACCAGCCTTCCAAGGTGTCAAGCTATCTCTTCTACACTAATGACTCACCCAAAAAGTCTACTTTTCCTTGTCAGGAATGTATTTTTGCAAAACACCAAGGATGAACTCCACTTCACTAACCTTGGTACGAAAGATCATGGATAAATTGGTGGATTTAGTTGGTATAGCTTGAAACGCCTTGCTCCAATATTTCAAGAGTCTCACGTATTCCCGCAATGTTTGCGAGTAACTGGTATCCTGAAACATGGGAACCCCGCGGGAATCATACAATGCAAAAAGCCGGATGTGGAGTATAATCACCTTTCTCAACAAAATTTGGTCTTGAGTAGTAAGATTGTTGTAATATCCCAAAATTGCCGCCGAATCCCTCATGAGTTCAAACATGTCCTTTGCAAAAGCCAACTTATCGGTGAGATCATTTTTACAAGGGTACACTGGCTTAACCAAGCTTTCAACGTAAACAAGCAGCATTTCCAAATTGTGGGTCTGAGTTTCGAAAGCGAAATCATTGAAATGCGTATTGTCAATGTAAGATTTCATCTTGCCAATAAGCAGCTCGAGAAAATCGTTAGCTACTATTAAAGATGTTTCCAAGTTGTCGATTTTGCAAATGTATATTTGTAAGTTTGTGACGGGGTTGATTTCTTCGCTTTGAGGATTATTTTCAGACTTTTGGGGTAATTTTTGTTCCTTATTATCCAGAGAAATTTCCAAGGTGCGATTAACGGGAAAGGCTGTTGCTATAAAAGCAAGTAGAACAATCAACACCATCTTTAATATCATGGTAGATGCTAAAAAACGAGGAAAAGAAAAAGACTAATTCCTTAATATTCTCCAGCAGGAAAAATTTGGCTTTTTAATGGCAAAGGATGGAATTAGTGGATATTCTTCTGGCAAACATTCAAATGGCTAGTTTTTAGGTAGAAGGCTATGCCACGGAAGAAAACTTTCCCTAGAATTCCGGCCTTTGAAACGACTGAACTGGCTGAGAGAGAAAACTCCATTTGCTGATACACAAGAGATTCATATTTTTCGAACAAGTTTACAGTAAGGAAATGGGAATGAGCTAGGCAATCGGTATACTCAATAAAATTGGGATCAAGACAGGTTGTAAATATTATCCGGTCATGGTGTGATTGAGCGAGGAGTATCCATTTCTCAAAACCCTGTGCTTGTGGAATGTGTCATGGCGAAGGAAAAGTCCAAAATGCTGCATCGACTTGTGAAGTTGGAAAAATACATTAGACAAATAAAGCCGACAATTCGGATACATTTGAACAAATCGGAAATTGACAAAATCCTCCCTTGTTTGCTATATTAACAGGCTTCATCAGATGAAGCTCATTTATAACAACTTCAGCTTAAATGAACATATCCCAAGACTTTTGTCTTTTTTGGGGTTTGAAAAGTGCTTGCAAATATTCACAAAGAGATGGCTTAATAGTAGGCAAACGTGGTGGATTCAGAATGTAAAACCCGTCGAAATGTTTTACAACTTTTACTTGTGGAAACGGACCTGACTCACTTTCATGAAAACAAATCTCATGAAATCAAGGCTATGTCTTTTAACTAGGCGAATGTTTGATATGCCCAAGTAATAGAAACACAATCACCCATGAAATGTAGCAAAAGGGAAGCTTTAGGGTTTCCTTGGCTTGAAATTAACCCACTATTCATATCTCTCTTCTCCTTCGGAGAAATCATATCCATATAAACCAATTCTGACAAACCCTCGTTGAGCAAAAGCGTATCTCAAAAGGAAAGCGAAAAAAAATTATTACATAATTTCAAGTTACCTAAGGGACAAATGAAAGTCATAACAAAGGGCTCGCCTGTGGAGTCTCAAAGCAAAAGACTTTGACCAAACCATTTATCATGCTTTTTGTAACATTTTAGTTTTGTGAGAGCCAAGGACAAGTACCCAATTATCGATATGAATCATTATCTCAGCTTGGCTAGTAAAAGTCCTGGATTTGAGGAAATATCCTTCACTTTCATCAGCAACTGAGATTTTCCTTCTGTTCAAGTAGCCTTAAAATGCGAAAGTTTCAATATGTTCCCTATTTCAAACCGGAGAGTTCAGGAACCAACATGATTTACCACAAACAGGCTTCAAATATGTTAAATCCTGTTTTCTGTCGGATAAAAGAATAATTTGCATTTCAAATAAGTTTTCTCCTTCTGCTAGTTAAAGTGGTTATTCTAGCTAAAGTGGTTATTCTAGCTAAAGTGGTTATTCTTACCATGTAGTTCTTCAGGGGTTTTCCATTTCTGTATACTTTGGCATATTTTCTCGTCTTTTTCTTCAGACCTTGTGACATGAAGACTTTTCGTTTTTGGCAAAAGGTTCACTGATCAGAAGAATCGATTTCATCTTCGATGCTTTCTCACATAAAGTGCACTTATATGGTGCCAGGCAGTGTTGACTGGAATGGATATATCGACTACGTTTTTTACTACGAAATATATTTTCGAACTTTTTGCTGATATCAACATCTTGTTAAAATGATATTTAACTAAAATAATATATAAAAAATATATTCTCGATACTTTTTTTGGAAGCCAGCGGTGGAGCTGGTTCTCCTCTCGAGAACACGTCCCCGTACAAGTGTTTTTTAGACATCGTCCCGGACCCGAACACCATCATCTACGGATCCATCGCTTCCGGCTTTAGTCAGGTGTTTAAAACATACATTGTCCTTGTTTAGCGGGAATTTGTCAAGGAAACCCGATTCAGCCGGAGATGGCACGCTCAAGCAGCACACACACTCTAGTAAAGTTTTGTTCTGAGCCTCTTTCAACAAAAACACAAAAGAACAATTTCCCTCCCTTCTCCAGAAACTTGGACCTCACTGGTATCAGCAGCCATTAGGCTATCTTGAACATTCTCTCCGTTTACTTGAATGTCATTTAAAGAATCATCGAGAATGATAATTTCGTCGGCTAGGACTCTTACTGTTCTTGCAGGCTACTATTGTGGCCTGATTGTCCTCATATAGCTTTGTATCTCTCACTGCAACTCGTAATTCACTCTTAAATCCCACAACATCCACCGTTCTCTTCTGTGCTGTAAGGGCCACTAATTCCGCTGCAGCTGCACTCATCGTAATGTTCCTTTGTTTCTTGCAGAACCATTGTACTAAGTTTCTCATTGCCATTCCGGATACAAGTTTTACGTCTTCTTCTGGGGCATAGGGTGCACCTGAAATTGTTTCAGCTGTAAAGTTTCCCCTTTCGTTTTTGTTTCTTTTCCGGCAATATAAGAGCTTCTGGTCTAGGGGTTGGCTGATATATCCAATGCAATAAATTAGCTTTCGAAAGTCCTTTTGTGTGGCTTTTGATAACCTACTAGCTAATGCATTGGCCGCAAAGGATAGGTCACGCCTCGTGTTGTGTGCTGCCCAACTTATGCTGCCGACACCGGATTCGTATCTTGTCTTCATTTCGCTCTTTAATATCTGGGAGCCGTCTTTGGGTAATTCGTATCTTCTTTTGGGTTTTTGCTGAACACATATCTACCGTGCTCTATCTTGATGTGTGATTTGTGTGGTTTGATGTTATCTATCTGGAATTCCCTCACTAGTGCCTTGAAGAATCTATATTGAGACATAGTATACCCAGATTCTGGATGCTCATTTCGTCTATGGGTAAGCCTCTCGCCCTGAGAAAGGCCAAAATTCTGATGGTACTCTGATCTAGTCATGGGGTTTGGTGAGCTACTTGAAAACTACGTAAACCTTCCCTCTTATCCTCGAGTTTGGCGTATACCATCAACGATGTCTCATTG
>JAJMAK010000404.1:0-14182 GCA_030572615.1 Metschnikowia lachancei | reverse complement strand
GTTTTAGCTTTTCTTCTTCATAATTGGAAAGTGCGTGTCTCTTTTCCGGCTACAGCCTGTAATAAGATGTCTCTTTCAAAATCAAAACGAAAACAAAACAAAGATAAGAAAAATAGCGAGCTTTCTTTCGAAATTAATAGCTACTTAATTATCTAGCACTAATCCAATAGAGATTATTTTCATCACGGGAACTATTCCTTATTCTGAGTATATCCCCACACAATTTTAACAATTGAGACTACTAAAACAGTGAGATTAAAGAAATCTTCTGGATCGATGCTCCGGCAATGAGTGCGGAACCAGCCATAAGAGAGTCTCCTTCTGGTATTGGTTGAACGATCCACTGACAAAAAGCCCTGGTTCTTCTTCTTGATAGAACCCTTCTTTGTGGACTTGGCTTCTTCAAATGCTTTGCCTGCTACTAAGATTATATTGTCCACAGAATCATTCGTATACCCTAAAGTTTTAGCCTTAGTTAAGAACTTTTTTTTCGACTTAGAACACTTTTTGAAAAACTTCCTGGCCCCTTCAACCATGTCTTTGACAATTTCATCTTTAGACCTCTCGCTTTGCTTGTTGTGAATGGGAAGGTGGCATTTAACAATATATTCTTTCAATTCTTCGTATGGGATACTTAAGAGGTCAATTTTCAATTTTTGAAGGATGTTTTCCTTGGCCTCTGTAAACACTTTATCAATCTTTTCCATGGCAGATTTCCACTCGTGATAAGTCATAATTCCCCTCCGCTTCTTCAAATACCTTAAGCACATGCGTGTGAGCAATTTGACGAGGAGAATTGTAGCAATGATCAACAAAAATGGGGACTTATTGATATTAACGCAGTACTTTTTAACCCATACGATAGTATCAAACATGGTTTTGAAATTCACTAAAAGAGAGTCATACTTTGCGTTCATTTCCACAAACTTTGCGGTCATTTCGAGTAAGAAATATTCAAACTTTGCGTTCAATTCACGTAAGATGACTTCTTGAATTTCTGTATTTGTAACGTTAGACATTATATCGGTTGTATTGCGTATCAAATGGCAATTTTCCTGGTATTTAATGGGAAATTTTCTGGGATTGAATCAAGAATTATGCTGTTTATAAGGGAGATTTTTTGTTTGCAAAGGGACCAGCTTACAATCCCAAGAATTCGCAGCCATGGTCTGGGGTGCAGTAAGAGGGCATCCACTCAGCCACATGTGACCTATTGTCACCTGACTTAAATCACGCGACGTATACGTGCGCCGTCCAATACGCATGCACAACAAATGAGTAAACCCACAAGGCTGGTGGAAGGAACCAACACCATCATCCAGAGGATACGACTCTACATTTAACGTAGATAGTGTAGTACAGTACACGTCTAGTGTTATCAGAGTAAGGCATCACCTGTACTCTGTGTATCCCTCAAAAGAGGATTACTCCCTTTCAGGTGCAATGAATGATAATGCACGAGGCCAAACCCAGTCGTAACATTTTATTCGCGGGAAAAAAAACTAATGTTTCTAGAAACAAAGTAGAATAATTCGTTCTATAAAAGCAGTCTTTGTATGTTTTTATTAGAAAAGTGACCTTTTTCTACAGAACTACCTTTGCCTATTTTACAATGAGAATATCCTGAGATATCACTCCTGAGCTAAATCTAAATGGCAAAAAAAACCCTCAAAGCTGAGATAACCTGAGATAGCCTAGGGCAGCATAAGATGATGCTCTCATGTTGATATTTTCAGATAAAGTTTCATGACTATAATATTTAATTAGTATCTAAAGTATAAAATATACTTACATGGTGTATATATTCAAGGTTAAAAAGCTTTCAAGTGCAAAATTGTGAGGATCCGAATAGGCCTATAGTAAATAGCCCTGGACCTCAGGTACGGCCACTGCCAGCGAGCCGTTTATCTGCGAGCAGTGTTGAATATGTCACCCCTTTTAATTCAAATAATTATGAATTATATTCTCATGTTTTTATTGTTTACGCGATATGGATTCTGGCTCAAGAAATACCTTAAGTAAAAAATGTTTTCTGAAAATCGAAAGTTTTATTCTTAAAAAACTAGGTTAAGACTGATGACTTCATACCTTGCTTCAGACAGAGATCGGCGGGCTCAATTGGGTCATTCGGAGCTCAAGCTCCAGCCTCGGCACCACTTGGAGGTACTCAGATACAGAGCCGAACATCGGAGCTCCTGCATTGCGATGAAACCTTGCAAATAGGCTAGCCTTTCTCTCCCTAATTTTAATTTCAAATTTATCAAGATGTATGGTTCAAACCCCAGCCTCAGAACTGGAAAAAATTCTATACATTAATGATTGCTTTCACAAGGTCAAAACAAATTATACATCTTATAGTCCAGGAAAAAGATGTTGAAGGAAATATTGATACCAGCTGCAAATTTTGTTGAAACCCCGACAAAATTTCAAGCAGTAGCAGAGATTCTAAAAATAAATTTTAAAAGTCCCCTTGTCTTTCTTTAAGATTTTTATTCCAACAATCCTCTCCTCATTTTTACTCCGCATAAATCAAATCTTTTTGTCCAAAGTACTCAGATATCACCGTCAATATCATATCAACACACAGCTGTGCTACCTGAGACACCTGCACTCCCTGAGTATCAGCCTCAAGAAACTTTTCTCGTAGCTTCTGTGCCTTTACACCCAAACCCCGCACTATTGCTAGCTCTTGGTGGTCCAATCCGCAGTCCAAGCGTACAAAAGTAGCAAAGATCCATTCGGCCAAACTTTCAGGCATTGAGCCCAGAAGCCATTTCGTATAGTAGACGATAAGTTTAATGATTGTTGGGTGTTCAAGTACTTCCTGGAAATACTCTTGTGGAGGAGGGGAACTCGTGAAAACCAACTGCCTCCATTTCGTAGCGGATTCAGGCACTTCGCAAAATTGAGTTGGGGGATCTGTTATACTTTCTTCAGTTTGGTACAAAGACCCTGTCTCACTTGTAGAATCAGATATGCGTATTTCTTGTCTCTGTAAAGTCTGTGTTGAGCCGGTGGCTTCATCCAGTGAGAAATCAAGCTGACCTATACAAAACGAATGTCCATTTTCCTGTGGCTGTTTCTGGTACTTGATCTTCTCTTGATTGAGTCTTTCCATAATGTTTGACATATACTCCTTTGAGAGTGGCGAAACTCCTGGCGCAGTTCGGCTGACCTGCCAACGATATCCATTATTCTCCTTTGAAAATCCACGCTCCACAAAATGACAAACACGGTCATTCTCTGCTTCTTTCCTTACACTTTCAAGGTAGTCGTACACCCGTGAATCATCGCCCACTTGAACCTCTTTTTCAAGAGGGAAAGCTCTGTGTTGACCAAAAACCTCATCTAGAGGACCTTGGGTATACTTTGGTTGGTTCTGTCTTGCTCTCTTGGGCTCATTGTTGTATCTTTCCACAGCTCTTTTGCACATTGAATCCTGGGGTAGGTGATGAAGTGAGGCAAGACCGGCATGTGAGGAATCACCATATCCAGATGTGGGATCATGTGATGTATGACCATGTGACAAAATATCTAAATCTTATGAGCATAGCAAAAGACCCTAATATAATGCAAAGGAGTATTCAAAAAAAAAGTATCTTTTAAATCATGGTGATATTTAACAATAGAAGATCTTTTTAGGGCCCCGTACCGTATTTTTTTTTCTTTTGTTTTGAAAAATCTCACGTGCAGATGGGTAGACTTGATTGTGAGACAGTAGTGAGACGATTTGGTGAGTTCTCATTTACTGGATGTAAGTCGTTTCTGACCAGATGCTTCTTTCCAAATTCTCTATACTCATCCAAATAGGGACCCATTTGTCTTTTTTATCTCTTGCTGTCGGTTTTCAGGATCTTCATGCAAACCGGCATTATCACAGATAATGGAATGTGGTTGAAGTTTGCCGTATTTACTTCGAATCTCTTTTAAATTTCGTTCCATTTTTTCACCTCATGGATTGTTGTAAAGGTGGTGACATGTTTGATTTTTCAAGAGTCTTACTACAACCTCTCTCTTTACATTCGGTTTCCCACATATGATACAATTACAGACTCAAGTCTAAGGCTATCTGAACACTCTAGGGAGTTCTGAAAAATATACTTGGTTGCTAACAGTCAGGAAAAAGAGTTACATCTCAGCATGAATTGTAAATGAAGCGCATCCTTGTCTTCAAGAATTAAAAGGTAAGTGAGGGCCGAGGTGAAAGGTAAGTGTTCATAGGTGAGCAGTCTTTTTATAAACAGAACGTGCAAGGCGTAGCCGAGAGTCAAGGTTTTTAGAGTCAAGGTTTTTAGAGTCAAGGTTTTTAACGGCGATTGAGGCACGTTCTATGAAGGTTTAGTTATATTTCATATGCCCAAAATTTTTCACAAGCCTTGAATTTGCCTTTGAAGACTTAATGATTCATCTTTCAAACTTGTAACGTTCCATTTTTTCTCATAGAAGCGCCATAAAACACAAGTTCCCTCTTGTTTCGTTACACATACCTCAAGCTTCACTGGCTTGGGCCTTTTGTCCATTCTGAGCACCTTCTTTTTTCTCCCCGTCTTCCAACTTTCTCTTTTTTCTTGCAATCACCGGACCTTTACGGAGCTTTGAAAGAAGCTTTTCGTTGAATTTAGACTTGCATGTAGGACAGTGCCCCAGTTCGGGAATAATACTCATGATGCACAAGCAAACAGAACACACATAGCCAATGTCAACGGGTTTGCCCAGAATGAAGCAGCTTGCCTTATAGTCAACATTGGAGTTGGTTGGCAAGATGACAACCGATCGAAGACACGGCTCAATAAAATATGCCGTGGCGAGCGTTTGTATAAGACCTTTTGGCTCAGTGATATGCAAGTACACCCCTTGGGTGGCGTCTGCCGCCTGTTGAAGATAGGGTGAGTCTAAGCTTCCAAGTTTGGCCACGTCAATAGGCACCTTCATTTTCTGTGCAGCGAAGATTGAATTCATGATTGCTATGTAGTTGGTATCGTGTGTATCGCTGGGCGACACAATGAGAATACGAGCATCCATAGATGTAGGCAGTACATTTCCCGCATGCACAGATGGATCTGAAGAGCCCGTAGAGTTCACTGCAGAAGTCGTGGAGTTTATGGCTGACGCCGTCGTAGTCAGAATAGACTGGTCAAAGTGAAGCATCCGGTTCGTATATGTGAGAGCCATCAGCAAAGCCCCTGAAATAGTGGAAGCGTCCAGCAATCTTTTATCCTCATTTCCTGGTGCAGCTAGTCTACGTAGGTCCTCATTGAGTTCCAGGAGAACAGCCGTATCGACCATACGGAACTGTCTGTACATGCCCTGATTGACGAGGGTTTTTTTGTTCTTTGATCCGTCTGTGGTATCACTCGCGGCAGACTCGTCCAAGTCCTCATACCGACGATGTGTATTTGGGTGTAGAAACCGAGATCCAACGGGCAGTGACAGGATCACCGCCACCTGGTTGCTGTTGTTGAGCGAAAGATGCGCATTGAGAAACACCAAAAGTGACTTGACTGTATCTTGGACAGAAACCTTATCCCTGACCGCATGCCACGCCTTTGGGCTTAGGTCGAGAATCACCGTAAGTAAAGAGGAGTTCTCACTCACGTCGTCGGTGGTTGGAAGCTCAGTAAAGGCACTCTCGGAAATCTTGTCCATACTGACGAAGTTCTGGGTTTATTTGTGTGCGAAGCTTTTGGGTATGGTTTTTGAGTATCTTTTTTTTTTCGCCAAACTGAGGTTTTTTCAATTGATGCTCTCGAAATATAACAAAAACACGGAGTACAGATTGGTTTATCTTGATAAAACTTTGGACTTTGTTGCTAATGAAACAACTGGATTGGGTGCTCTGGACTGCAGCTGAACACTTCGCGTACATCATTGAGATGCCTCATGCCAGAGCGGGCCCAAAGGATTAGATTGATACACAAAAAATACATGGGATATAAATGACAATAAGAGTGTAATTTGATTATGATCTGTATTCTTTTTATATGAAGCAGTTTTCTTAAAAAATCTAAGAATCTAAAAAAAAAAAAACCTGTGATATGGTGTGTGATTTAATTCCTGCTCGTGTGCTGAATGCGGGGGTCTGCCAGCCTGATTTTAACTATATATCCAAGCATTTCTATACTTTCCTGATTTGGCTGACTGTTTTGCTGCAAATACAAGATTGCAGAAAAGCACGTCTCTTGGGTTTTGACTCAAAGAAAGAAACCCCCCTCCCCCGGTAAATGCACATAAGCATACGCCTAACTCTATCACTAATTAATCATTTAAAGAGGAGATATTTTCCACACAGGCCCAAATGTATCTTTTCGGACATGAACTACTTCAAATATCACCTAGATTACTATCTAATTATACACCTCTGTGCACCTTAGGAAGTACTAAAACCCCTGCTCTAAACCCATTCACACATCTATAGATGTTGCTTTGTACAAAAAATACATGCCCACTTCCAAATGTAGCTTGAAACCCCGGCGGAAACGTCATGTTGGAGGATTCCATCACTTTCCAATATCCTCAAACCAGTCTTGCGGTCTTTCCTTGATAAATTGAGTCATTAACTTCTTACACTCTGGATCGTCCAAATTGACCACCTCTATGCCTTGAGTTCTGATCAAATCTTCAGCTCCCATAAAATTCTCGTTTTCTCCCACAACAACTCTTTTCACTCCATACATGATACAGGCCCCGGAGCACATATTGCATGGTGACAACGTGGTATACATCGTACATTTTTTATAAACCGCACCAGGCAACCTTCCGGCATTTTCCAATGTGGAGATCTCTCCATGCAAAGTAGCAGAATTCTTTTGAAACCGCATATTATGGCCCCGACCCAATATTCTTCCGTCCTCGTGGATAAGCGCTCCTCCGATAGGTACGCCTCCTTCTTCTATACTTTTCTTGGCCTCTTCAAGCGCTATTTTCATACCCAATTTATCATCAAACGGCATCTTGTTTTCGGTGTTATGTGTTTTCGGTGTTATGTGTTTTCGGTGTAGGGCTGCAGACGATCGCACATCTGCCTTCGCATCTGACTGTTCCTGTTCCCCGCGATCTTCGCCACTTCAGCTGTATACATGAATCAATTCACTTGTATCAATTCACTTGTATACACGAATAGACCCATTTCGTTCCCCAGCCACGATCATAGGATACGGCTTTGTCGCCACAACTATGTCAGTGATCGTGTCGTGAATAGCGCTTTGCTTCGAAAATATTCCTTCTTTTTGCTTTGCGGCTAACTTTTCGTAAGAAATACTAAATTTCAGTGACATTTCGTTTTTTGTAAAAGTCGCCTGTCTCGAATCGAGCAACAGTGTTGATTGGCTGATATCGCTTAAATTCCAGATTATTATTCGATTATCGTCCGTCGAAGTTGCAAGAAACCCCTTAGAATTGATGTCCCTGCCCTTTTGACCCACATAGGACAACGAAGTGTTGCATCTGCTGGGTGTTTGATCAAAATCCAACGTAAATTGTGCGAAAATATTCTCGATGGAAGATTCCTTGTGAGACTCCAATTTTTGAAGAAAGTATTTCTTGAGTTTGGGATTTTCTTGATTAGCACAAAAAATCGCCCGGCATTCAAATGATGGAATTTCCCACACGGTAACATCTTGCTCGTTGATACCGCCTATCATAGAAAAGTATTCAACATCATCTGTGGTCTTCTGTTTGGCAGCATATGGAAATGATACCAACTTTTTCACCTCAATTGTCTGATAGCCCACCTGATCTGACGCAACCTTCCAACAGTTGAGCAATGTTTCAAATCTCAAGTCCCAAAAACATAAAACACCTTCCGTTGTACCTAAAAGTAACCACGAGCCGGTCTTGGAAATTATAAACGAATTAGGTACACCGTACTGTGGTGGGTTCTGAAGTTCAAACACTTTGGTTGTCTTAATGATGTCATATCCCACAATCTGGCATGAGCTAGTGGCAACCACCAAGACTTCTTTTGAATCGGCTTGAGTGAAAGATATGCTTTTCGCAAATCCTTTTTCGAGCTTAAGTATCCGTATCATTGCTAGTTTGGTATACTTTATTATTCTTCGGTTTTTGCCTCTCACCACTTGAACCCTAAACAAACGAATCTGACCGTCTGTGGTTGTCACGGCAAACACAAAACGATGTGGCAAAAACACAATGTCAGTAATCTCCTGGCCCAAGTTGAGCGAAAGCACTGCTGTCTTCGCAGAAACTGTTTCCAATTTAGAGATATCCCATACTTTCAACATACCAGTCTCTGAGCCACTCAAGAAGAATTCAGAAGACGGGCATAAAGCAATTTTGGTGATGGCCCCAATTGACTTAGGTGTGTTGTTGGAATGGATGTGCGTGACTTGGGTACCCTTTATGTTAATCTCGTTATTGCCTAGAACTTCGTTCTCGTTGTTGCTTTTTACAACAGAGCCAAACTCGGCAAAATCGTCAAAAGATGGGCTGAAATCGATATTTTTCAAATATTCAAGAATGTGAGGATTACTTCCTCCGAAATTATGCCGCATGTTCATAGAAATTATTCTCTCATTAGTCATACAAAACACCTTGTGGGTGGTATTCTGTGTGTCATTCTGGTTCTGTTGGTGATGACGATGTGAATGATTTCGAGGGTCAAACTCCTCGTGCGTTGAGTTCATTTCAGCAAAAATGTTTGCTTCATTTGTTGATAGTGACGCCTTGGCCTTGGCACCATGAGGTAATGTCAATGATCCTGTGCTACTTTCGTTGGTACCCTTGTCTCTGGGAGCATCTGGTTGCTCCAAATTGAACACTGTTCCCTTTTGGCGGTTTGTTAAGGCTTCGGACTTATAAGTGGCCTCGCAGAATACATTCAAAGGCGGAATGTTGACATTTGTGGCAAGCTCAAAGTTCCGGTGGTCACCTGATTCGGTGTAGGCGCCAGATTTACTAATCGCGCTCAAATACTTACGCAATGCGGAAATCTTCCACAAATCTGCCTCTTGCATCCCAATCGACTTCATCTTGAGGATCCATTGCCTGTCGATGTGAGAAAGCGGTATATCCGTTATTAATTTTTTTTCACCAACAGCAGAGCCACTAGACGTATTTTTACCAAGATATATTGACTTCCCCATATCCTTGGAGTAGGTCACTAACTTCCTCTTTCCATTACTCTTGAAACACGAGATCCCGGTCTGCTTCCAAAAGAGCGATTTTCCAGATGACTTTGTAAGCCAAGTCAAAGCCAATTCGAAGACCTGTCTCGAGAGAGGTTTTGTCAAGCATGGATATAAGTGTTCCCATGATATAACCGAGATATCATACGACAAATATTCCTTGATTAAAGGGTATAGAAAGCAGAATTTGTCTGCGTTCAGAAGATTATCCGAAATAGATAATATGAGAGAGGTCACAGATTGTCTAATCCACTCATTTGGCTGCAATAAAAGCATTAACGTGCTAGCTAATAGCTCTTTATAAATCGATAGTGCATTAAACTGTGCCTTTGGATTTATAAGACGTTCACTAACAAAGTAGTTGAAGATTTCCAATACTTTCAAAACAACGAATGGCTCATGGTCTCCAAGGGTCTGTATTAACAACGGAAGAAGATATTGCTCAAATGCCAAGGCACCAATAAAGCTGCCGATGCTTTTTATAGATGAAAGGAAAGCGAGGCGAAGTTGAAAGCTGGGGTCATTCAAATAAGTGATTAAGTGGGGTAAAATGATATCATTTGTCTTGTCGACCCCGAAAAACTTACACACGGGGAGAATATTGGTGATCAATCTTATCCTGACATTGACATTTTGATCAGTCAAAAGGGATTCAGTGATATCCTTGATGTCATTCTCGCACCGAGTAGTGACTGCTCCAACGACCTGTTCGGAATTTCTGCCTAGCTCGCCCGTTTTGTTTGAAAGACTAGATGCGAAAACCATAAATCTTTCAGAAATCTTGGTCAAATGCGGGAGACATAAAGAGAGCGTGGATTTCACGTGGTTTAGTTCCTCTTTCAACGAGCAATTAAGAAAAGCGAGACTCTTAAGTTTTGGGTATATGAAATCCGGAAACACGTGAGCGTTTATCGGATTGATGCTAGAGCAGCTTTCCAAAAGGTTTGTCATGCCGATCAACGACATACTGGCGACTTTGGAAGAGAACTCAGGGGTCTTTGGAAAAAAAGATGGGTCAGACGGAACTGCTCCGAGATCATGAGATGCTTTATCGATAAACTCATCAAGAAAGCTGCATAAGTATGGGAGCGAACGGTCCAATTTTGCTTCATCTCCAATGTGTTCCGATAATGCTAAAATAAGTTCACATGCCCTCAATTTATTCGAAGGGCGCTTGATTGTTTTTATCAAGGAGAAGATGGCGTCCAAAACTATCAATGCACCTTGTGCACTTACATCAGAACCGTTCTGCGAGGACCTCCTTAAAGAAGCTGTTGAATTTATCGTGTAGTCTTCAGGCATACCCTTGAGGTTAAGTCTTAGATAAGGAAATGATATGTCTTTCTCCTGGCCAGATGCATCAGGGTATACCAAACCGAGTGAGTCCCCAATCTTATCATAGGAAGAGTGTATTTTTTCGATTCGCAAATCACTAGGACTTCTGTTGTCATCATTTTTATCGACAACAAAATTGCCGGATGTGTTCAACTGATTCATGAAGTCGTACAAGAAGTCGTAGAATGAAGCCGGGAAAAACGAGCCACGATACGACTCCAATATCTTCAGCGCAGAGCTGCGCTGCTTGGGATCTAGTAAAAGCAAGTCCTTGGTTATTCGCTGAACTTCGATGTCAGAAATTCCTGCGATGTTGGGCTCCAGGTCGCCCTTCTTGTACTTGTACAAATCAGAAAGCGTAAAAGGAGGTTCCCCATCCATATATAGTTCCGCAATCACGCATCCGAGCGAGAATAAGTCTGCAGTATGGGAAAGCTTTGCGTTGGAGGGGTCTACACCAGGTGGGTGTATTTGGGGTTTACTATGAAACCGCTCAGGGGCAACATAGCATGCTCTACGGTTAGAGCTGTCAAAGTAGAACACAAACTCGCTTGGATTGTCGTCGGGTAAATAAACAGGTTTTGTGTGTTGGGCGAAATCGGTGAGTATAAGCCAGTTGGAGCTCGTGACAAGGAAGTTTTCTGTCTTGAGGTCACCATGACAAATATGGAGGTGTTCATGGAGCAACTCCATTGTCCTAAGCATCTGAAACACGAGCCAGCGTTTCTCGATGGGTGCAAGAAATGGCCGGAGCGAGAGTCTGTCGTAAAGGTTGGTCTTCACCATCTCTCTCACTAAGTACCCAGCAGAGTCTGTTTCGATGACTTTCCTCCACATCAATAAGTTGGCATATGGCATTATAAGCGAAGCCTCTTTTAATAATGCATCCGTCACCTTTTGTAGCCGAATGCTTGTTTGTGGAGGTTTGATGAATACTTTAATCACCACGAGAGTACCTGTGCTGGCATCATAAGCCTTGATGGTTTTAAGAAATCGCGTGTTATTCACCACTTCGAGAAACTTGAAGTTGGGAAGCACATCCACGTATGACCGTATGGCCACAGTATGAGCATTGGGCGCAAGAAGAGAGAGGTTTGCACCCATTGCAAATTAGTATTGGTAGTATGGGGTAATGTTGAACCCAGGTATAGGCCTCGCACGGATAAGGCCTCGGCTTACACAACAGACCGATAGCCTGTAGGTAGATCAGTAGGATGCGAAGATTGTGCGGAGAGCCGCACAGATGATCGGGAGGCCCGAGCAGGGCGAACCGGGTGCGCGGGCGGGACACGTAGAGAAGGCTCAAAATGGCCTAACAGCGGCTCTTTGGACCAAGATACCCGTATTGAAAAAAAAAATTGTGTTTACCCTCGTAAACTATATGTTATAGAGGGGATGTTTTATAGTTCTTATTATTTTTTGGGTTCAGCTACATGGCGAATATCGGATCTAGTGCACTACAATGTATAGCTGCAAACATGTTCAATTTGCTTTCGATATCATTAAACCACGTGGATGTAGCAAAGAAGTGACTTTTTTACTATCAAACGAAAACATCCTCCATCTTTCTTTCAAAAAATATTAATTCATCGTTTCGAAAAGAATACCCAAGTTTATTCTCTTGTATCTAAACAGAGATGCATGAACTGATAAAATTAATAAAAAGATTACAGCACCACAATTTCTCATATGGTCTCCCACTACACTACTCAGTGTAGCCCTACGAAGCTTAACTAACGTTGATCGGACTGGAAACTTTTTTTTTTTTTGCCGTAACCGTCATTTTCGGTCGCTGGGTTTATATCTAATTTTCTCAAACTGAAAAACAAAGACAGAGAATATTGCAATTTGGGGATATTGCATTCATATTTATATTCGAAAAGAGTCCAAACTTGTAATAAAGAAAAATTGAGCTAATTTCTCAAGTATTCGATTTATTACTGAAATAGAACCTCCAGCTAAATTCGACAAAGATGAAGGTGTCAAAATTGAAACACCTGTATTAATCATGTGACCTTCAATATCTAACATAATGTTGATATGTGGAGTCTTCGGAATAAGGAAAGAGGCCGCGTGAATGACATGTGCATTCACCTCACTTGCTTTTCGGCGAGAGAAAATTTGAAAACCAGACAAAACTAGACTCATTATAGCAACATGTGTTTTAGTTGATGAAACATTCAGTATAGTTACATCAAAAAGGGGACAAATTATTGCTGGAAGTATTTTCAAACGAGTCAAATAGACTACCCGCCTGGAGACTGTCTATGGTTCGCAGGGGCCAGGTACTATCAATACAGAGAAGTCATAGGGACGTGAAGCTCCAAATAGAGCTTCAAAAATCTGATAGGTATGAAAAATCATGATTCTAAGTCGAATCTCATTATTTTTAAGAGCCATTTCCCCATATTTTGAAGGTACTGCTGGGTGAAAGCTAGGATCAAGACTATTTGCATCTCATAGCACTGCGATTTGTGGTTGTGAACCCGAAAGTATTACACCCGGAGAACTACTCAAAAAAGCCAGTATAATATTAACTTCTTTTTCTTTCTTTTTCTCCCTCTTTTATCCTACATTTTTCTCTATAGATTTATCTCTTGAAAGGTTGCCCCTAAATACGTCGTGACCATTATTCTCGCCTGCCAGGACGAGTCGCGTCTGTACGGCTACGAATGTCTGTGGCGTGTGTCTGACTCATCATCCGAGATTTCGAAGGAATCAACTCTTCTCAACCCCACAGTCTCTTCGTTGTCATACTCCGTGCGCGAAAGTTGCATAGATCTCCTCACCGAGGAAAAGCCACCCACTCCGTTGTCCATGGGGCCCATATCCTTGCCGTTGTGAACACCAAAAATCTCCTTGTCGTAATTCTCGGGGGTCTTTCTCGAAATGTTGAGCAAGTAAACACCGGAGAAAATGATGAGGAATCCGATCAACAAAGAAATGATATTGATCGACGATGTAGTGTTAAACCCCTGGAAAAGTACAAATGACGCAATGAGTGTACACGTAGTGAACGTTACATAGTACAACGGATTCACGATGGAGGTGTCGAACTGGTCTAAAGCCTTATTGAAGTAGTTCATCTGGGTGACAATACACACCCCGACAATAACAATGAACACGTAAGTCGATGCATGGGTGAACTGATTATTACCTGCAAACGTCAATTTCAACGCGATACCGAAAGCCTTGATCGACATCACTGAAATGGACCCAACACTCGAGCAGATCGAGATATAGATCATAGGGTTGGTGTGACCATACTTAGGAACGATCTTATATATGGTGAAAAGAGAGTAAGCAGTGACAATGAAAGCGTAGAAAAGAAACCCCGGCTGTGTGGCGTGGTTAAGAATCTCATCCACCGTCTCGATCTCCTTGTCGGGCGGTGCATGGAGCACGATAATGACGGAGCCCATGAGACAGATCGCACATCCCATTTTGCCCAAAGTCCCGAGTTCTTCTTTCAAGAAAATGGCCGCAAGCACGGCTCCGATAATCACCGAGAGCGCACCCAACGGCGTGACCAAGATTGCCGGGGCAAACGTGTATGCCGCAAAGTTGGCCACCTCGCCTATTGCCATGGTGAGGATACCTGCCCACCAGATCGGATTTTGCAAATACTGGTGGCCGGTGGCATTGTCTGCACCCATACGAGACGACGTATCCATAAGGCCCTTTTTCGTGATAATGAATGATGT
>JAJMAK010000403.1:0-14121 GCA_030572615.1 Metschnikowia lachancei | reverse complement strand
TAGGATTTTTCTTTAGGGTTCCAGGAGTTGGGGTTGTAGGTTTGCTTGGGAATTTTTTCTTTAAATGGTTTTGCCTTTTTTAGTCTCGGGAGTGGAGAAAGATTAGAGTACTTCTTAGTAATCGCAGTGGTGTAAATGGCAAATGAAAGCTTGGAATAATGCAGCCAATTTAACCTCTCGTTGGATTAAAAGAGAAAGAGTCAGTATGAAGGGAAAATTAAAATATAGAAAAAAATTGAAATCCTTAAGTAGATTTTTGGATGTGGCAAAAAGTTCCACACCTTTCTTCCGGGCCTGGCCTTATATACAACACCCTTTGACTAATTTCCGGCTTTTGCTTTTTGCCTCCGTTTGCCTCCATTTGCCTCCATTTGCCTCCATTTGCCTCCATTTGCCTCCGTTTGCCTTCTCGAAAATTACATGGTAATGGATGCAAAATTTGCAACCTGATGCTACTTTCGCTTATTAAGCTGTTTTGAAGGCAAAGAATTTCGGTGGGGTTCGACTCACGTGATTATGATGGAGTGGCATTTTTGAATTGACACTACTTCCTGATGATGAATTCACCAACACAATTAGTTGATTCTTTTCGTTCGGTTTGTTCTTTTTTGTGTTGTATTGAAATTGTTCATGAAAAGTTCATTTTCTTTTTGAAGCGTTTTGAATTACTGCAGTGGTGGTGGTGTGAAATCCCGAAACATACTTCTTGCTACAGGTTTATAAAAATTGTTTGTTGTGATACAGAAAATTTAGTTAGAAAAGTCGTTTGGACATAATTCCCAGAGTGTCAAAATATAAAGGGGAGATTTTATCGTTTATAGAAGTTTAAAGTTGGACGAGCTTGCCTCAGTCCATGTGGTTCTTTTTATGGCACCGGAAATGAGACTTCAAGGTCCACCAGTCCAGTTAATTGGAATGAATATATCGACTACGTTTTTTACTACAAATATATTTTCGAGATTTTTGCTGATATCCATATCTAGTTTAATGATATTTAACTAAAAATATATAAAAAATATATTCTCGATATTTTTTTTGAAAGCCAGGGGTGTAGCTGGTCCTCCTCTCGAGAATGCCTCCCCGTACAAGTGTTTTTAAACATCGTCCCGGACCGGAACAGCATCATCTACAGAGCCATCGCTTCCGGCTTTAGTCAGGTATATAAAACATCCATTTTCCTTGATTAGCGGGCACTTTGTTAAGAGAAGCCCGATTCAGCCGGACATACCACGCTTAAGCAGCACACACACTCTAGTAAAGTTTTGTTCTGAGCCTCTTCTATTATAAAAAAACTCCTCTTCACCATCACTTGAGATCAAAACTCACTCAATTTCGCTCCCTTCTGTAGAAACTTGGACCTCACTGGCATCAGCAGCAGTTACGATACCTTGAGCTTTCTCTCTGTTTGCTTGATGCCGTTTAAAGAATCATCGAGGATGCACATTTTGTCTCTGAGTAAGCCTCTCGCCTTAAGAATGGCCAAAATTCTGATCCTGCTCGGATCAAGTCTTGGTTTTTGGTGGACTAACTGAAAACTAAGGAAACCCCCTCTTTTATCCTCGAGCTTGGCGTATACCTCGAGCTTGGCGTATACCATCAACGATGTCTCATTGTACATCACAAAAGTCTAAGGAGGATTGCCCAACTTTCTTACACGAGTATACGCTGATTTGGGAGCTCGCTAGCCAATCGGCTACCATTCAGCTACCATTCAGCTACCATTCAGCTACCATTCAGCGTAGTAGACAATGAACCTAATGATCACTGGTGTCGCTCTCCCTGCTGAGAACCCCCACTATCCTGATGATACTCAGTGTTTGGGTCGGTACCCGTCAGCTTCGCCTCAAATGTGCTCCTTTTTTAGTCTCTCTACCTCAGTACCTTCAAATCGTGCCCAGGCCTAAGCTCGGGTTCATTTGAGCATGCTAGTCGTTGCTTGTAGCAAGGGCTGAAGCACCTGGTCATAGCCTAGTTTTTTACATATATCGAATCGATATATTAGGATATATATATTAGGATATATATATTAGGATACATATATTTACTAAAGTTTGGCCCGAGTCAATATCTACATCTAGTAAATAGTAAAAACATCAAAATATAGCTCAAAATATATTTCGCTAAATTTCGCATTGTATAATTTTAATCTACACTGGCCTCAATAACGTGGAAAGAGTCTCGTGTGAATATATTCCCGATGTAATTTATTTCATATTAAATGAGTATTACCGGTTTATTTCATATTAAATGAGTATTACCGGTTTATTTCATATGAAATGAGTATTACCGGTTAATTACAAAATGGAATGAAAAGAAACCAGAGAAGGTAGTACTCCAGTGATATTACTCAATAGATATCTTCTACGTTTGGGATACAACACTGGGTTGCATGTGGTGATACACAGTCGTTTAGGCTATCGCACGACCCAGATGTGTCAGGGAAGGAAAAATTCGATAATAAGAAGCTTCCAAAGTCGAACGAAGATCTCTGGTCATTCATCAGTTTTCTCAAGATTAAACGATGCTTCAGGAATGAGCAAACACATGCTCAGATAATATCAAGGATATATTCGCCAAGAAGTTGCTGGAGATGCTGTGCCTGTAGAGGAGCATACTCTAGAGGAACAAGCTAATCAGGTGCTGGAAAGTGTCTCCGATGATGTTTCCACAATTTCACAAGCAGGCATTGAAAAATATATCATAATTGAGAAATATATGATTTTTTTAAAGATCTTTATATTAGCTTACAGTCACTTGTCCCATCCGCATATGCTGACAAGCGATGGCATACTTCCCACCAGCCACAGTAAAAAATACAATACTTGCTATAGATTTGCTCGCTATAGCTGAAAAAAGCCCGAAATACAAAAACAATGAAAATTCCTTTGTTACCAGACTTGTAATTCCGGTACCAAACCTCTTTCAATGGTGTTCAACTAGAAACTCTATAAACTCAATGTGCCTAGTTTTACACGCGTAAATTCACACAAGTAGTTCAATTCGTTTACCCCAAAAACAATTAACGGAGAAAAAAGCACCAAAAGTCAAAGCACCAAAAGTCAAAGCACCAAAAGTCAAAGCATCAAACATCAAAGCATCAAACACGAAAGCACCAAACACGAAAGCATCAAACATCAAAATTGGAAATCGACCAGCTTCACATTTTCCCATATTTCGCCATTTCGCACCCACTCACCTGCCGGCCTGGCATCGCATCGCACGTCTGAACAATCATTCCACAACCTTAAAACCACAAAATTACCAGCAAGTGGACACCAAAAAGTCCCCAAAGCTTAAAAATCATCCTAAAAATTCTAAAAACCCAAACATTAAAAACATCCTAACATCACAACACCAAAAATCAAAAAGCTCCCCTCTATACACTCTCAATGTACGATATTAATGTACCGTGGCCAGCTTCTGGGTACCTCCAGGAACCATCAGCCATGCAACTCACCAATTTCTATAACACCGTGACCATGCTCCATTCTTTCGGGTACAATTACCTCGCCATCAACTTCATAGTGGAGGAAACGGTGAAACTCCCGGTCAACACGCCAGCCAAGCTTAATCCGGTGCCTATGGGCGAGCTCCGAAGCCGGTTTCTGCACTTCCCCAAACTCCATCTCTTTTCCCGAATTACTTTGGTGGTGGCCGACCCAGCAAAAGCCCAGAGTATTCTGAAAATCAACAATACCGGAGCGTTTGATATTGTCGCGGTGCAGCCCACCACGGAAAAGGCTCTTCAGCTCACCACCACCAATCTCGATATCGACCTTGTGTCGTTGCCCATGGCCACTCGGTTACCGTTTTTCTTAAAGCACAAGACTATTGGTCTGGCCCTTGCCAAGGGTATCAAATTCGAGGTGTGTTACAGTGGTCTAATAGCAGGGCCAGCCGGCTACGAGTCGTCGACTGCACTCGGTGCGTCCGGCCACATGAGCCGCAAGAATTTCTTCTCCAACTGTCTCCAGCTCATTCGGGCATCTAGATGCCAAGGCTTGGTGTTTTCTAGTGGTGCCACCGAACCGTTGCACGTGCGTAACTACGCCGATGTGCTTGCCATCATGAATTCTCTTGGTCTTAAGGTATCCAATAGCAAACAGGGTTTCACCAGCCACCCAGAATCTGTCTTAGTGAAAGGCCGTCTTCGCATCAAGTCCAACAAACAAACGGTAATGATTGGCGATCTGATTGGGTCGGATACCCGGGCAGGGGCCTTATTCGGCAACGAGACTGCCAAAATTGGGTTTTTGGATGATTACAAGAAGCAAAAGGGCGCTTCCAAAAGGGGTCCTGATGAAGGGGAACGAAATGCGGTTAAACGGAGTAAAAAGGAGTAGCCGGGGTAAGTCCGGGGTAAGTTTAGGGAACGAGGCCTGGAATTATCATCTTCCTCGTATGGAATCTGTGACGATGATTCAGTTGAAATGTATAACGACAGGAGTTATTATAGAAGATTGTTGAGTATTTCGTAATTTTTTAGCAAGTTGAGGCAGGGGTATTGCAGAGAGACGTGAAAGGGGCAGTTGAGTCTCCATCAGTGATATGGATAATTAGAGGGTGAGCCTGATTAATTTGACAATCTAGAGACCTTTTATTCTCAGCCATTCGATTCTGAAGAACGGGTAATCGCTCGTTATTCAACTAGTCATATAAGAATCCCCTCCATTTTTAGCCCCAAAAATACTAATTATTCGCAAAATTACATATTGCTACGATGGCTCCACCGAAGTGCGGATTGTTTCACGAGTCTAGATTCAACCACATCCTAAGGATTCATATATGAATAATATCCGTTGGGTGTTTCTTTCGTCAAGGCTTTATATTCGAAATTATTTCCAACCAGGCCCCACTCACGACTCATTGAAAAAGGATCATAGAGCAGATAATGGCGATAGTCTAGATGATGGCGATAGTCTAGATGATGGATGATACCTGGGGAAGAATATTCTTGTAACAAAGATAATGGCTCTTTCAGTTATGTCATGTGGAAATATGAGATTAATCCTTCTGCAATCGAGTTAAATCAAGCCGTTGTCATTGAATGCTTATAATGTGTTGAATAGAAAAAAAGGAGATCCAAAAAATCGTTTCCACTTGAAGACTTCGCAATTGGCGAATATATGAGATTGCTTTCATGTCCGTTTCATTTATGCGTCCAGGATCATAAGAATTAGTAGTGTTCACATACTTGTCAATTCATGGTCATTTAGCACGTTTCCTGTCACAATTCAAGATAGAGGTAAAGCAAGATATATTTGGGGGATCCCCACAAGCACGTGTTAGTTGGCCACTAATAATGATGGTGGATGTACACACAGTATACACTGCAGTAGTGTCAGTTGCGGGGTTGGAATTCCAACAATAACATCAAAGAGCCAGTCACGGTGGCCATGAGGGCAATATGTTTCTATGTTTAGTCGTCACCCACTTTTCTGTTCGAGCAGAGACATGAATATAGAAATGTTTTCACTGAAATCACCAGTGTTTTCGGGTAATGACCAGAATAGCGAACCATGTGCTTTGAACCTTATTCTGTATATTTCAGGCGAATTTTAAGATGTAATAAAGGTTCTGAGAAAGATAATCTTCATGGCGAAGACAGGTACCTTGAAGATAACCGCGAGGAACATGTGACCAAAGGGGGAAACAAGTTGAAAAGCAGATTTCCAAAATGATTCAGGCCTGGAGAATGATATCTCGCCGTCGAATTTGAATGGGCCTTGCAAATATCTTTCATGATGACGATGGAGGTGAAGGCTTTAAAGCTAGCCCAACACAACGCTCACAAAGAGTGCCTTCCGAATAATGACAAAAACCAAACTAGGTCAGATGACACAATATCTGTAGGGATATAAAGCAGTATTCCAAAAAGAAGTCCAAGATTACCAAAATTGATGATGTGATGTGAGACATTCTATTTGGTTTGGATGTGTACTTTTCTGACGGAAACGGTAACGGCATTGAGTTCGAAATGGGGAGTGATTACCTCGGTACGGCAGGATATTTCACACTTACTCCAACCCCTATCCGGATCATAGCAAAGTTCTCGATACAGAAAGATTTCTGATCTTGAACAAGAAGATGACAATGATGAGTTCAACAAAGATTCAGAACCCAAAACCCAAAAAGTATATTACTTCAGGAATGTGCCGGAAACTTGCGCTTTGGGATCCTGGGGCAAGATTTTTGTTCAGCAGTGCAAACACAGAGGCCATCAATTACCAAAGAAATCAGAGGGGTTTCCTCTCCCACCCAAATACCACCCTCAACGAAAACGTAAAAGAGTCCATTCCTCCGTGTCCATAATTAGAGAATCCCGTTTGATGCTATCGCAGTGACACTCAAAATATATAGATTTCCATGCACTTTACATCAACGCCAGAGGCTCCTCCACTATGAGCAACGGTACGACATAATAAGCTAATAGTTAACCCTCCGTCATTCACCACACAAGAGTAGCAGATGAATCTGAAGAAATTGCACTGAATCACACCTAGTTGAATATCGAAGATTTGATGGCCTTCACTGGTCTATGCTCTTCGGTTTTGGTTTCAGCCTTATCTTCGCGTTTATTCTTTTTTGTCCCTGGACCCACAGGCGACTTCGTGGTTCCGAATCTGGGGGCTTTCCGATGGTTGAGGAAAATCGACGGAGGCGGCCGGCGCTTTCGGACATGTGGTGGGACAGGAGCGGTTTCGGTGGCTTGTGGAGTTTCGCCCGGTTTCGGTTTCCCGGGGGATTCCAGCTTTACTGATTCCGGCTTGGGCGACCCCAATGACAAAATTGGAGGTCTTGGTGGACTTTGAGGAACTTGAGCATTATTACTCTGCAGTTGGACATTCGAAGCCATATTTGGAGAAGGAACGCAACAACTCCCCAGTCGGCCACCAGATTGTATATCTCGTTTAACAGATTGACCCAGAGTGTTTTGGGGTTGATTTTGCGGGTGATTTTGCGGGTGATTTTGCGGGTGATTTTGCGGGTGATTTTGCGGGTGATTTTGCGGCTTGGATGGACTTCTCAAACGAGTTCCACCCGAGCCTGGAGAAGAAGCTCCGCTGGCCCGAATCTGGGGCTTATTTTGCGTCTGAAACGCCTTATACGGATCATACGGCTTTGGGCCACCGCCAAACATGAGCAGCCGATGCAGCACGTCTCGCATTGCCTTGCCCAAGATGGACCTAGGGCGTGGTTTGGAGGTGTTATAAGCCTTAGAAGAAAAAGATTGCGGTACTCGACGTCGTATGGTGGGATCCGCAAGCACACCTTGCACGGTGGTGATGGAGTTCTTGGATTTCTCCTTGCGGAGCTTCTCGGTCATCTTGCGGAGTCTGTCGGCAGAAGTGGCAAGAAATTGCTCTCGTTCCCCGGAGTATTGCTTATAGAGTGCTTTTCTAGGCATTTGGGCGTTTTCTCCTCCCGTCAAAAGACGAAGTTTGCTTGGGTTGTAGGGCCGATCGGGGAAATCCTTTTCTATTAGACCTCCCCAGCATTCATCGGAATGTGGCATCACTGTGGGGCTGTTGTCCTCGAGATGCGCTAATTGTTTAGCATTGAGTCGTTTTAGTATGGGCAGAATGAGATGGTAGGGAGTATCTCCCACATCGGTGATATGAGGTGCCTGTTTGATGCACACGGCCTGGGAAATATGGAAAAGAGAAGGCACGCCTGCGGCCATTTTTATATCTTCTTTTATTTTCGTAGTGGATTTTAGTGGCGTATGTGTGATTGTGCTTGTGTGATTGTGCTTGTGTGATTCAACAGGTTTATCTATTTTTTATGTGCGTAAATGGAGAGATATGATTTTGCGAAGTATTACACTATAGCCGATGGAAAGTGAGGGTGGGTCAATTTTGGATAAGATGTACCTGTTTTTGTGGGTAGTAGATGTTCTTTTTCCATGTATTTTATCGGGAAATTCCTGTTCAACCTGTTAAACAGGGGGTTGTATGAAGAAATATGGGGTGCAAATTATTCCATCTTTTAGGCCACATCAAACTAGCAAAGCCGTCTGATGCACGACTCGATGCGAACTATTTCATGGATTTCTCACACGCGTAGTTTTTGTTTGGACACCTTTTTAGAGTATCAAGCGGAATTAAGAGGGCTTTTTAGGAAAGTCTTGTTTATATATAGAGTGTGAGTTTTCGTGAAAAACCGTGATGTTTAAGCCATGTGAGGTAGTAGGTATATGGTCTCGACATATCGATACGCAGTAGAAAGATACTCCTGTATAACGATACGGGGAGGGAGAATTCTTGACATACAAATATCGGTAGGGTTTTTTTTGGGGCTACTTCTTTTTTTTTGTTTTTTTTTGTTTTTTTTTTCTTTTTGGAGGCATTAAATGTTTGGCGGAAAGAAAATGCCTTCTAAGTTTCTATATATTAGCTAATGTTTGGCTGTATTGATTACAAGTGAGGTAGTATTTATCCGGCAGGATGGGAAAGCCTTGTAGCTTGTAAGCACACGAAGGAAACCCCCAAAGTATCAGAAACATTGGTCACTGCAATTGAAAACATAGACCAGAGATAAAAGCGTCAAGTTCAAGAAAGTGTTAAGAAAATCGCAAGAAATGTCAAGCCAGTTTTTCCTCATCTCTCCCTCCATAGTAAGTTTCTTCCATCTCCAAGACGAGGCATGAGACTATACTTTTAAGAAGAGACGGTGGACTCAGGATAATATACGCTAATACTTGTACGAGTTCTTCGAAACTATATTTCAAACTAGCCATCAACTGTATTGTATTAACTTATTGAAGAAAGAATAATTTGACATATATTCAGAATCCCAGGGCACTCCAAAGTACATTATAATTACCCAGACTCAAGAAGCGTAAGCTGAGAGAAAACCACTAAAGTGTGACTCTCTTCCCTCTTATTCCAGGGGTATATCTCATGCTACTTTGTTAAGGGTGATTAGCAAAGAATTCTTCTAAAATATGTGTCAGTAAAGAATATGTTTCCATTTTGGCCACTGCAAAGTCTAGGCTAATACAGAATTTGACATGTAAGTGCAGCCCAAAGAGACCAAAAGAAGGGTCTGTTGGTTTCCGGGCGGGTCTGAAGGAGTTATTCTAGAAACATCACGATAATATCATGCAAAAGAAAGAAATATTCCGGGCCGTGACACTGCATTAAGCTTATAACTTCGAGAATGGGCCAGGTCATCGGAAACGTATACTGCAAGTGACATAACTTTGTATAGACCCGATACTAGCATATCAAAAACATGTATGGAAGTGCACTTGTTCGTAAGGAGGAAAGACGCATGATTCATCATTGCTGACGACGACAACTGACTCTTCCATACACGTTTTGGAATGCAAACTTTTTTGTCGATTCTGCACACCTTTTTCGTTATCCGTGTCTACATCCAATTACCAGGTTTTTATATATTACAAGACAAAAGGGGTTCTGTGACCGTAAGTTACTGCATTTTCCAGGTTTTAACCTGATAAAATCCTCTGAATACATTCCTGATTGTGAGTTAGGTTGTTGAGACATATTTACATTTGATGACATAGAGGTAAATGTCCAAAAATACTTCAAAAAATTACTCTTCGTTCAAATAATTTCCCTCGGGACAACCCAAGTAGTCAACAGTTACGAAAAACATATATTTGTATACAAGAAATAACAGAGGTAATGGAAAATTCTGTTCTAAAAGGGCCGGTCGGCGAAAATTATGCTATCATTTGGAGAAAACAAGATACCATCAGTTAGAAGAATGGCTGACCCAACTTTAAACCAACCCAGTGCCAACCTCGAGCCTCAGCCTCAGCTTCTGCATTTCTCTTGAAGAATGGTTGACCCAATTTCAAACCAACCCAGTGCCAGCCGCCTGCTTCGGCCTCGGCCTCTCTCTTTAACAAAGTTTCCTCGGAAGACAAATCTCTTTTAGCTTCAGCGTTGGAGGCCTTTGCCTCAGCCAAGATAGTAGTGTTCAAAAACACAACAGTGGCCGTATTGTTCTCGTAGTTAAACACCGGAAGCACGTCTTTGGGAATAGTCAAACCCTTGATGATAGCATCCGCAGGAACAAGAGTGGTATTGGTGGACTGGGCCGTCTCTGGTGCTGGAGCAGCAGTGGCAAGTGCAGTGAGAGCACCGAAGATCAAAGGAGTAGAGAATTTCATTTTTTTCTTGGGTAAAAGATGGTTTGGTATTCTGTGATGAATAATAAAGATAAAAGTCACCATTTGAGGGAGTATGACCAGGCATTTATACTGATTTGTTCATGTAGGGTTTGAAAGCATTGCTGGGGTAACCACATTAGATTACTAGAAGACGCTCCTTTGAAATACCAATGAGGAAATATCCTCTCATCACAGAGCAGAATAAAACGCCCTTTCGTGATCAAGACACACGCCTCGTAGCTCAAAAATACTTTTACACGGAGTTGTCTCTTTGAAGTCCTAATTAGGACAAGTGCACTTCCACTTGGGTGCAAAAATATCTCTCACTGCACCGTCTCACTGCATCGTGTACTAGGCGAAGACAGCTTTATGAAGGAAATAGAAAGTTTCAAGGCGAAATTGAAGCCTCGGAAAGATTTTCTGAAGAAAAAGAAAAAAACAAAAGAAGGCACACCTTGATTTTCGCTGGTGTCATGACGTGCGATATACCAACTATGGTACAAGTCGTCCACATGGAACAAGATAGGTCAAGGAATTTGGTTATGTTGACTCGCTTTTTAATTAAAGTTACTAATTTTGTTTTAGTATGGAAAATTAAATTAAGGGATCCATTGTATACCCTAGGGTAATCCTTTAGCGATCCGCCTCATTGACGTCTTCATCGTCAGACTCACGCTTAAAATAGATTAGCTATACATACTCGGATCATGAGAATTATAATGAACATAATTGTGTACTTCTTCTCCATGATGACTTTTTACAGCACCGTGGGTTTCGAAGCACCTTGACTAACCAGACCTCATACCCTGTGATTAGCAAGAAACACAGAGTGCAATAATATTCAGCCTGTTCTCTAGGCTTTTGTGCTGCTTTATCAAATAATTGCAAGCTTTGGTTGAATTAGAAAATGGGGAAATTGATTTCTGAAAAAAGCCACGCTTTCGTAGCTAAAGAAAATGCATTGAGAGAGCAGCACTATAAATAGTATCATACGCGGATTAGTACACAGAAGACCTCAAACTAGGGCCAATATATAATATCCTCATATATTAGCTGGATTCCCGGGATTGGATAAAGCATAAGACAGACTGCAATTTGGTTGTAAATGGCCACAGGTACGTTCCTCTGGAGAGACCACTATGATTGACGTAATCTGTTGGGTATTGCTGGGTATTGTTGGGTATTGCTGGGTATTGCTGGGTATTGCTGGGTATTGCTGGGTATTGCTGGGTATTGCTGGGTATTTCTTGCTGAAGAACATGAAAACAGAATGTCTGTCTTTCTAGTGATCCACACAACAATACTGAAAGCCAATGTCTAAAGCATAAATCATCTTGTTAAACTTTTACCATAATTAAGCACAGTCAAAATAACATCCACCCTTAATCCCCCTTTCCTTTCCTCTCAATTATTATTCTTATTACGTTCTATTAATCTTTTGATTCTCACTTACCACACTTGCATCGTGTCGTAGAAAACTACCCTCTTTCCGTCAGTCAAGTTGTCAATCACGACTTGTCTAGATCTGTCAACAAACTCATCGTGACCACAAGCAACAAAGGCAGTGGCCCCAATGGACTCAGCCATATCTTGCTTGATAATGGCCTCAATGTCGGATATCAACTCAACGTGATGCAATTTGGACGATAGGCAATATTCGTGGGTATATTTCGAGTGGATAGCCCGAGTATGACGTACGCATTAGACAAGTTTGACCCCGCTATAGTGATATCCCGTCATAGTGATGTCCCGTCATATTCTCCAATTTGATTCCCCGTAACATGAATAGGGACTTTGCTATGGTTTTGGGTGACTTTCTGTTACATTCGAAGGTGCTTACATTTACCAAAGAAATAGTTACCTGAAAATTTCAAATAGGAAGCCGTTTTTTGCTGGCTTCTGGTTAAATGTACTCAGCAGATTGAACAATGTTGACGCGATAAGAAGACCAGAAAACAGAGAGGTGACTTTATGAGGAATAATCGGGATTTTCTAGGATACTCAGAACTAAAGAATACATTTGGAAAATTATTTGTAGATGAAGGAATCATTCTAAGGAGAATTCCAGACTCTTCACATGTGTGGAGGTACCGATTCTCGCGGGGCCACCGCGCAGCACCCAATACTATAACGGGGCACAACTGACCAGACATGGCATTGGAAACGCCATCTAAAAGAGACGGTTTTTGTTGCTTTTCTATGATAAACGAATTCATATTATATTTGGTATGCAAAATTGTTTTTCGTTTAAAGAAATCTAGAGATACCCCAGAAAATTGGACATACATAACTTTCACAGGCCACGTGGTAGGCCCTGGTGAAGAGCCTTGGGATCATAGACTTTATAACAGACAAGTAGTAAGGCGGAAACCCTCGCGTATTTCAGAGTTATTCCAATATTGACGACTTCAAGGTGGCCGGTACAGTTTGTGGGGATAGTTGGAATTGGGTGGGGAAAACTATAACTTTTGTCTTTACGTTCAAATCGTAAACACCTAAAGAGAGCCAACTTACTTTTCGTAATGTAAAAAGACTCAACCTATCCGGATCGGCATTTTTCAACGTTGACACGGTACTTTCCCGAGACGCTGACAGATGATTCAGATGTTAAGAAAAAGACATTCCATGGGTATATATCAAGTCAGGGTATTTAGATCTTGGGAATTTTCGGTAAGATAAAGTTTAATTCGTCCAAAAAACAACCGTGGATAAAAAAGCTTTCGAACCAACCTTATTACCGTTTCTTGGATAAGATATACCCGATGACGGCAGTGATAAATTTGGAGATGAGCAAATAAAAATGCCCAAAATAAGCCATTATTACTGACTCTGTCGGCACACATTCCCCGACAATGTGATAAAAAGTGCGATAACACCTGTGGGCAGATAACGATAACGATAACGCACATCGCGCAATTCAACAACAAAAATGTTCGCCCACTGGAAACCCCCGAGTGGGCAAATTAAAAAGTTTTTCGGAAATTAAAAAAGAAAACGATTTTGAATACAAAGCTTATATTTTTATAGACGGATAAGAAACGTGATGAATGAGAATGAGAATGAGAATGAATAGGTAACCACAAGGTGTGTAATGTTTAGACAGCCGGTGTCATGAAAATTGTACGGCATTGAAGCCACGCACACGATAGGGAATGTTAAAGTGAGTATGAAGTAACAGTTTGAAAGAAAAACATTGCAGTTCAAGGGAGGTACAAAGAGCCAAGCACCAGAACCAAGCACCAGAGCCGAGCACCAGAACTCAATAAGAATCACGGCAAATACTAGCAACACTCCTCACTATATCTCTTGTATGCTAACATACCCCAAACACAGAATTCTAGTGTTTTGCAAGTCAGAACCAACTAGAGTCCGGCTCTTAATGTTCTTCTTCGGAGATTTTCAACCACATCCCCATCATTGGGGGCATCAATTTGGCCGAGCTGAGTTTCTCAAAAAAATCCCGCATCGCACCCAGAGAGTTCATCTTGAACACCACACTTGTAGGGGATGAGAGAATGTCGGCCTCGGTAATGGGAAACCTAGGCATATGCATATTCATGGATTGCACCATGGATTGCACCAAGGATTGGGCAGCCATGCTGGTTATATATGCGAGAAAATCAAAGGCAAAAATGGCAAATAATGGCACCACAATCACAAGCATGGCTGCACCCAGAATCATTGAGATTGCACATTCTATGTGTGCTAAAATGTGGCTGCTTCTAGAGACCATGGTGGTGCAGAAGAACAAATGGTCAAGGGAAAATGGTGCAATCATGGTGGCAGCTATAAAGAAAAGATGACTTGATATATGTGCTGATTTCTTTTCCAGGTGATTTGCAGAGAATTCGGGTGATTTGAAGGTTTTGGTGATATACTTATAAACCAAACATACGAGATGGCATTAATTAACTTTGCTCCAATTAAGCTTTTGCGGCATGCATACCGGGCGCCCCCAGATCATGGACTGCATGCAC
>JAJMAK010000402.1:0-14202 GCA_030572615.1 Metschnikowia lachancei | reverse complement strand
GAATAACCCTCAGATAGTCGATCTTCGACCAGTGGATATTGAAGAGTCAATCTACAAATGGCAGGCAGTGATTGTAAAACGGACCAAGACTGATTCGCCTTATTACTATAACGGGCAATGGACACTCGACATTGATTTAGATGCGCAGTATCCACGCAAACCTCCCAAAATCACCTTTTCGCCGGCCACGAGAATCCTCCACCCCAATATTCACATCGAAACCGGCGAAATTTGTCTTGATATTCTTACCGACGACGCATGGTCGCCCGCATGGAATTTGGCGCATTTGGTGGGGGCCATTCTAATGCTACTAGATGAGCCAGAACCCGATTCGCCACTCAATGTGGACCTGGCCAACCTTTACCGGTCCGATAAGCTTGCGTTTGAAAGTGCTGCCCAGCACACGATGTGGAAGTACAATACGCTTATCGAGAAGGCGAACACGACGTCTGGGGCGAAAAATTTCAGCATGAGCGACGACAATTCCAAGAAAGATGAACAAAATGGCGAAGAACCCACAAAGCATGAAAAAGATACAAGAAAAAACAATACGGAAACAAGAATAGATAAGAAAGAAACGAGCATGGATGAACAGAACATAGAAGAAATCCAAGATAGAGTTCACGTGCTCAATCTTTCTCAAGAAGGTTGCACTGGAAGCAACCAAAGCAATGCTCAAGATCTGGAAAGGCCCAAACCCGAAGTCGAAGAAAAAGATTTTGAGTATATCCATGATATAGGTCGGCATATCACCCAGCAGTTCTTAAAGAAGGCCACCGAGGTCCAAATTGCGTCACCTCGGAACCAGCAGAATGTGTCATCATCTCACCAATTGGCGGCTGTTCATCAGCACGTATCAAACAATGTGGCCAAGCAGATTGAGCAAATTTGTCTGCGAGGTGCCAGCCGGATCCATTCACCAACGGTAGACACCTTTGAGAAAAAACCCGATATCATGTCTGCTAAAGAGTCTTTCCTTGAGAAAATCGACCAACAGGTGGATGAGATCCGCCGGCTTCAAGAGAAAAAATCCATGGTGTAATCGTATGGTATTTTGACGTTTGGATATGACGAAAAAAACATTGGGATGGTCTTGACCAGCTGATTACGAAAGTAAGGGTGAGTTCTTGGGGTTTCGCTTTGATTTCTTTTCAAGCCTTAACTAGGGGAACTTTTCGTCGTTGACCGACAGAGACTCCATAATATAAAGTTTGAAAAGACGAAACAAAATGATTTGTTCACGGAATACTTTCCTTCAACCAAAAGCGATGCCTGCGTCATTTGTTTTCTTTCAAAACCAATCTCAGAATTCTGAAACTCAAATTCGATTGATACTATCCTAGTCGCATGGGGCTTTTTGAAAGAGGGACATTGAGATCCCAAGAATTTGAATAATTGCTAAGTCTCCAAAATTCCTCCCCGTTACTTAAACTTGAAAATACTCATGAGATATAAATCATTTGGCCTTGGTGATACAGCCAGTATTTCTACTGTTTATGTGTTTGACAAGCGTTCATTTAATACCACTACCTCT
The DNA here is from genome assembly GCA_030572615.1 of Metschnikowia lachancei. Classification (NCBI taxonomy): domain Eukaryota; kingdom Fungi; phylum Ascomycota; class Pichiomycetes; order Serinales; family Metschnikowiaceae; genus Metschnikowia; species Metschnikowia lachancei. Next base: position 12,668 of record JAJMAK010000402.1, on the reverse strand, counting down.
TCTTAGTTTGTGATCCAGTGGAAACGAAAATTCGGAAGGAATAAATGAGAAGGACACCTGCAAGCCAAAATGTTTTCTCTTCCACAGTTTGTTGGGCACTCTTGTAAATGCCACTGTTTCTCAAGCAAGTACGGAATGCGGAAGAGGTTGCACTGTGCGTACGCTTTTCAACACGGCAACAAAAAGCTCATTTAGGCCTCAATCACACCGATAAATGACCGCTCAAGGTAAACATTTTATTCGAAGGGTCTCCTTTCCCTCATGGCGATACATTGTCCTGTTTGCCAAAATACGCCTACCAGAATCACATGACTGATCGACGGTGATGGGAGTCGATTACACACCGAAACCAAGCCATGTTCGTGTGTTCCAATTTCCCTCTTGATTTTGGGGCTCTTTTCGAGGAAATCTTTTTCGTTGCTGTTCCAATAAAAGCAAGACTAATAACTCGCACACCAAAAAGCCACACTAATTATACATACAAATTCATAGCGTTTGTTGAACGCTCCATCTAATACATATTCAATTCCATTAGACCTGGCCCTTGGATCGTCGGTCACGTGCACATGAAACATGACCGGGCAGGGACATCAGGTGCGTGAAATCTGTAACGCGTATGTAGAGGACTCATACTGTTGAAGCACACATGTGCAACATGAAACTCAAACAACCAGAAGGATTTCACCATCTCCATAAATTTGATCTTTCTTTTTTAAATTGTAAGCTCGACATATGGGAGTACTTCACAGGATTGTTTCACAGGATCTTCACAGGCTAAAGGTTTCATCCGAAATTTGAGGATGTGAGATGAATAGTAATCTAGACTAAAGCAAAAATAACGACATTTGCAGTTTCCCCGATTATTATGGTTAATCACAGCATTTAACACCATTTCTAGGCATAATAAGTAAGAACAGTATGTTATAAAGTGATATGATATCACCAGTTAGCAGTACACTCGAGTATGATAGAGTCTACCCCGGAGTAGTGCGAAACTCATACGAGCAGAGTCCAAAATACAGTAGTGTTTGTGTAGACACGAAAGAGCATTTTATTGTTTTTTCTTTCGCAAGAAATACTAGGTGTAAACACAACTCCGACAAGCAAAACAGAGGAATAGAAAAAGATAAAACAGAAAAAAGTATTTGAAGAAATCCCCCAAAACATCCCATCCATAGAGAATTCAAGCAAACAGAAACCACACACTGAAGTTTCTGAAACAGGTCGCGTCGCTACACAATATTTTTCAAGGTTTATAATCTCGGATTCTTCATCTCAAGCAATGGTTGTGGGAGAGAGCAGAAGCGAGCTTCTCCAATGGCTCAACTCTGCATTCGGGCTAGAATATAGCAAAGTAGAACAGTGTGGTACGGGTGCAGCATACTGCCAGATCATGGACTCCATCTATGGCGGTGTACCCTTGGCAAAGGTGAAGTTTGGCCACAGTGTTTCGGACTACGATGCTCGCAACAATATGAAGGTGCTCCAAGCGGCGTTCAACAGGCATAAGATCACGCGGCAGATCGATACCGAGCGGTTAATTCGGTGTAGGCTCCAGGATAATTTGGAGCTTCTTCAATGGCTCAAAAGGCACTGGATGGAAAACAAGGACGTCAATGTGGCATACGACGCGCTGTCCAGACGCCGCGGTGGCACTTCACTGGCTGCTGCTTCGGCACTGGGAACCATGGCGCAGGGATCTAGACGTAGCACTATTACCAGTGGGAACTCGGGTACAAGCACGCCTGTTGCTGCTTCTCGCAACACAGGGCGTGTGCCAAGCACAACGAGGGCTTCAAGCACAACGAGGCCTTCTAATATAGGGCGGGTATCTAGCACGGGGAGTGCAGCAGGAGCTCCGATTGGACCGCTTGCAGTTCCTAAACAACGCATGGTATCTTCTGATTCCTCCTCTAACACGCTGGGTCTGGATACACTTGCCCAGTCAATAGAGTTGACACGTCAAGTGGCAGAAAAAACGAAGGAGTTAGCACTGGTAAACGAAGAGCTTCTGGATTGTAAGTTGATGATGGAAAGTCTTGAGACGGAGCGCAACTTCTATTTCAACAAGCTCCGGGATATCGAGATTCTTGCAAAGAAGATCCAAGATCAATATGAACGCACCGATGCAACTGCTGAGACAATCCAGCTGCTCAGCGTTTTGGATTTGATGGGTGAGATCCAAGAGATCCTTTACACTACGGAGAAGGGGTTCGAGATCCAGGATGTGGATACAGCTGATGTGGAGTCCTTCTAGAGGTCACGTCAGAATGTATCAGAGTAACCATAAGAGCCCCTTCAAAGTTTCTGGGGATATTTTTCCCTTTTGTTTTTGGCTCTTGGCAACACCAGCAATGTTTCGAATAGCGCATTTCTAAGTTCGTGGCTTACTCCTTACTTCATTGGGTTGCTGTTAATGAAGGATTCTGATCATGAAGGATTCTGACCATGAACCAGACAAGGTTTGGACATTTTAGTCCAGACCTAGGGAGAGAGAGATGAAGCGATGTTAAAGAAAGAAAAAAATAAAAGGAAGAGAACAAAAAATCAAAAAAAAGCAAAGTGAAAAAAAGTGAAACAAAATGAATACACGTCATATTTCTTTGCGATTTTAGCTCTTGTCGAGTGTCTCCCCGCGATTCGGTATTACCTTCTGCATCGATATTATCTGGCATGGGACCGTTAAGTTCCGGGCGCGGTTCCACATTCGGGTGGTTTGCAACGTGCAGAATTCTCGGAATGTGAGACAGCTGGTGCAGCTTGGTACGGCCGTGAGAAAAAAGAACGCAAAAAAAAAGAGAAGAGGGAAGAGAAGAAATCATAAACTCTAGATCAAGCCCATTCTTTGCAAACCCCTTATTTTTAGGTCCATGGTCTGATTCGAAGAAAGAAAGCATTTGTTGAAGATTTTACCATTCTCAAGGGCGGCGTCCGCTTTTGTACCAACATATTTTTGATTCAGTCAAACCATCTCAACCTGTGCCCGTTACAAGGTCATCTTGAACGACTCGATACAACCCATAATGACTTCCACGACCACACACCAATATAGAAGAAGACACTCTTCCGTGCACCCCTTTCCTCTTCCTATGAGGCATGGTCATGTACATGGACACAGTGCACATCATGGAAAGCATACAGACATGCCCACGGTTTCCAGAAGTATAGCTACGCGGAGATTTTCCGAGGACAATGGTGGCCGGGGTAAGGAACTGTTGAAGTGTCAATCTTGTGGCAAAACATATAAGCACATCTCATCTCTTGCGAAGCATTTATGGGAACACACTCCGGAATGGACCATGACGAAGAAGCTCCTCATATCTAAGCACCAACAAGTGCAACTTTTAGAGGCTGCATCTATTCTTGTGGCAATGAATGAGCCAGGGGCCAGCGCCGATGACCAGGAGTCAGCGATCGGGCAATCCCCATTCTCAGGTTCGCTTCCTCAATATGCTGCAGAAAATGACGAGGATTTCTTACGTATGCCCGAGGGGCAAATCCCTTCATTATATTCACCCATGCCGGGATGCGTGGGTGGATACATAGATGTGCCCAGCAAGAAGCAACACACTCGGATGGAGTCTCCTGAAGAAGATGGAGAAGAAAACAGAAATGTCGTGGACGAAGATGAGGAGATTTTGGGAAACATGGATTAACGACGTCACAATGAGCAATGAGAAGTAAGAGAAGGCGAAATGAAAACGGGTTCACACAAGAGTGTAGGCCGCATTTTGCTCAAAGGATAGTGTGGATCATTATACCAAGATAATAGCCAAGTTCTCAAAGTACTTCAATGAATAAACGGGTTTTGTAGTTATTGGCTTTAGTAGTGAAACGCGTATGAAAAATGTCGCATCTGCCATCGTGGGGCATCCACATACACCCGTACACCGCGACGAATTGCGCGTATATAAAGAGGGCGTCATCTCTTGATATTTTTCTTTTCTCTCTAACCGTGGCTCCCTCTCTCAGTCTTGGCCTGGCCGTTTATGGCTGAACATCCTCATCTCGAAGACCCGTTTTGGTGATTTGCTTGAGGCAAGACTAAGCGAGATTTATTGGGGGCCCGCATAAGAAAGTGGACATAGAATCCCCAGTGTATCATAGTACATCCAGTGGCGTCGTTGTATATATTGCAAAGAACATACCACGGGTGTCTCCAAGCACACAGACATTTCCGAGCATTCAAAATGAGTAGAAATAGTAGTTTGTAGGCATTGCACGCAACCTAGTTTTTCTTGGTATGACTAGGTAAGGTGTCGACCATGATTGAAAAGAAAGCCGAAAAATGAATAGAACAATGTTTATCAACTATTCGCTTATAGTGGTTCTGATGGGTCCGTTGGAAAGCTTTTGCTTTGGAAAAGTTTTGAAAAAAAAATCTATGTGCATAATTATATTTAACTGAATTGTCACACCGTCGCCCAAACAGCCAATTAGTCCTCACCCGTGATAACCTCGGCATTAAGCGGTTGTACCTTTTCGTACTGCTCTTTCAATGCAAGCTGTTCACGATGCTCCAACTCGTTGGCGGCCTGTTTTTTCGACATTTTTTGGCGCATCCGTTCGGCATCTTTTATGGGGCCTTGTCTCAAATTCTCTCTCTCAATGCGTTGTTCGACATTGATGTAAATAAATGAGCCGACGGCAAAGAGACACGATGCGGCAAAGGTAGCTTTCGAGGCGGTGGACATGTTCTATAGAGGGTTTTTTCAGAGGATTTCTCTAGTGACAATGGACGATGGGGCAATAGAGGCTCAACTGGTGAGTAAGTTGGTGGGTTTTTTTCTTCCTGGGTGCCGGAGACGAAAGTGTTGATGCGCAGCAAATTAGTGTTCATTCTCATTGGAAGAAATAGAAAAAGCATCGCAAAATAGTATGTGAGATGTCATTTATCATTTTATAATTTTGGGTGGGGCGTCTTTTTTAGTTTTTTTTTCTTTTGAATTTTTCTCAAGGCCCCTTGTGTCTTTTTTTCTTATGGAGGTCTTCTTTATCGGCCTGTATTACGGTTTTTGGTTAGAGCCAAGGCCGCACTTGCTGCAACTGACACTGATTGAGCTCGGTTGGAAGCTAAGAATTATCAATATGCCAATTTGTTTAACAGGGAAGAAGAATTTGAAATAAGAGTAATTCAAGTGTCCTAAGAATGAGAGATTGGTCCCGGAAATTAGTTGAGGCTGGCAAACAAGGAAAATTAGTAGGTAAAATAAGCAGCAGGCTTCCTAAAAGCTGACCGGCACAGTGCCACGGTGATGATAAGTGCTCGTTTTTTTCAGTTTTTTTAGTTTTTTTTCTTTTAATTTTTTTTTTTTTGGAAGTATTGGTATTATTTGGTAATAATTCCCAAAAATTCAGTAATCTAGCAAAAGGCTACTACTCGAGACAGCATTTTTTTTGACATATCGTTGAACTAAGAATGAGATCTCCTTTTACGTGTACGTGCGCAGTGGTGCGAGTAATAGAGGAATTCAATAGCTTCTTATTCTATAATATTTAGAGGTTGCTAGTCTTTGGTTGCGTGATCTCAAGAAATGTAGATGTTGAGCGTGGATGAGAAAATCACGTAAAGAGTTGAAAAGAGGTTTCTATAACTTCACGAAAATATATTATTTTCTTAAAGGGCTGTAAGGCCTATAATAACAAAATATGACATAAAAATCACCAGCCACCGTAATTTACTATTTTAATAAAGACCTGTATTTCGTTTTTCTATGGCTATATTCCACGTGAGTGTAATTTCTAACTTTGGGGTTTTACATCTTTCGGTTTTACTCTGTCGAAAATTGCCATCCAACTTCACACAAAAAGCGTTATAAAAGTATTTTCCAAAAAAGGTCTGAAAGAAGCTATAGCTAATGCCGGACTACGGAATGTGGTCCTAGATGTTGGAATGTGCTTGAAAAAGTTATTATAAGCATCAATGCCACAAACCATGGAACGTGGTAGCATCCTACATGCTGGTACAATAAACCATAGAGCGTCGATGTAATGGTGGCTAAACAAGCCATTCCCAATCAAGACATGGATAGAACTTCTCGGGGTAGCAAAAAGCCCAAAGAGGCAACCGTCATGATATAGGGTTCCTAGCACCCACTAATGAATGTACTCAGGTGTCACTGGTGGTATTCGAGTCAATTAGTCAGCCGTCTTGTTATGAAAATGGCATCTCTCCTACATGTTTTTATGGTCTTTTTTTTAAAAAACAATACTCAAAAAGCCAATGCTTATAAAAAAACGCAAGTTAGTAAATAATCGCAGCAACTAAGATGAATCTGCTGAGGATTTATACACCTCTCTTAAACGGAAGTATTATGATCCTTCTACTAATCAAGTAGCACATCTCCCTAAGAATATTTAAGTATTGTATTAGGCCCTGAAAATTATCAATAAGTGCATCGCAATGAATAATACAAAATTTTTACCCAGATTTTGACCGGTTAGATGGCCTGGGGTAGGCGTCCGGATAAGAGAGGTGCGCATGGCCTGTAAGAGACACATTCAACGGTGCACATAAAACTACACTAAACAATCTATGATAATCACGTTTTCAGCTTCTATGGGTATTTATGTCACCGGAAAAGCCGAGTGAATTGTTTTAGGCGGGATTTTCTCTACCCTTTCGCCACTTTCGTGGACCAGATACCAAGGTCACGTGTCTTTTCGTTCATTCAAGTATGCAGGTCATCAATCTCGCTAACTAACAACCCCAGTAAGCACCATACCAGCCTGCTACCAGAGCCTAACCATTCATTAGTTAATATATTACTGGCTTCTGAAACACGAAAGAAACATAAAAGGGCTATGTTTATATTCATAATTTAGTAGAAAGGATCACTCTAAGGCTGTTCCATTCCTGTTTATTCCCATTGTGGTTTTCTTCCTCGCCTCACCCCACCCGTAAAAAATACGAAAAAAACCCCCCCACGAATATACTTACGCTCTCGCATTTAGAGATCTGACATACACCTCGTCTAGATCCATATGATGACTTTTTTTTCCATATGTTTACTGTTTCCGCTTGGTTTTGTCTCATTTCTCTCCTTTTTTCTTCAACTTTTTTTCTTCAACGTTTTTTCTCTCATCACCAAGTGTTAAAATTCAGTACATATGATACCAAACGAACATCACTCACAGGACATGTTTGGTCCAGGACCCCGTTCGCCATTAGTTACCCCCACGCACGTCTTATTTTTCAAGTTACTGTTGCGAAGCTGTCGCGGCAGGCGCGCCACTGCACCGGGCTGCGTCCTCTGCGGCTGCCCCACCACCACAACAATACTCAGATCTCTCGCTGGAGGCACATCCGTGCATCCTAGCACGCACCAGTTTTTTTCTCTCTAATAAATAACTACGAGCATTCATGGCTTCCAGTTTTACCCAACACATTTGCCATCTCTTGAGCTGTGAACAATAAAAGAAAAAAAAAAGAACAGCATCACATCACTCCCCAAAACCGCATAGAAGAAAGCTCCATCTGCAAATTACTTCGCGCCTCGTCTATGCTAAAACGCTCTGCTGTTAACCCACTGGAGTCGGCCTCAGGTCTTTCGGGTATGTAGATTTGTTAAGCCTCAAGGAGGACTCACGCATACCTTCGTTCCGGATAGAAACGTTATTTTTTCATGGATGATTTTTTCACGGGATCCTTATAAATCCACCTTTTTACAATTGCTAATGTATCCGTGATTCTCAGCGGTGAAGAAAAGCCCAAAAGTCTCGAAAACGATCGGTTCTATTCCACTATTTATATGTACTGTTGCAGACCCCGCTCGGGTGATTCCGGGTGGACTCCTCCAAACAACACACTTCCCCGTTAAACGTAACCAATTACAACAAGCTGCCCGCATTGTGTGGTTGTCAGAAACCATATCCCACCTAACCGCCGACTTGACGTCTTCCGCCTACCCACATGTTTTTGCAACATACTAACATTGTTATAGCCAGCCAAAATAGCCACTACTCGGATGCCCGTGTGGCCTCCGGTACACCCATGGACCCGCAAAGCCTTTCGTCTTCGATGCTCTCATCGTCTCCCGATCAACCGCACAAAAAACCTTCGGTGTCGAACTTGACGAAAAACTTGATGTCCTCCTCCTCAACGCCATCGTCCTCTTCCAAGTATACAGTGGGCCCCCTGGAAGCACAAACTGCCACACCCGACCCGTCGTTTTCAAGACCACCTCCATCGTATTCCGCGTCAGTGACGCCACACAACAAGTTTATTTCTGCAGGTCTGTTCGGGTCCCAACATAGCCATCTGAATTTGGCCTCTTCGCCGTTCCATCACGGAAATCATTTCACTAACGTCAACCCTTCTATGCCCCTGTTTACGCCTCCCACAGGAAATATGAACTATCTTCCGTTGGGCCACAATACACCCACCGTAGTGTCATCGTCCTACACTTCTAGTCACTCGTTTACGCCGTCGTACCAGGCTGGAAATGTATACCCAAACGACGCCATGTCTCATTCACAGTATCAACCTCAAACCCAGCCCCAGCCTCAGAGTGCGTCTGTATTGTCAGGCTCTTACACAATCCCTGGTGGACCTACTACAAACATTTCTATGGATTCGGCTAACCCGCACATGTCAATTCACAACAGAAACCTGTTTCATGGAAACAGCTTCTCCTCCACATCATCAAACTTTGGCAAGATCCCAAACGGAAACTATGTTCAGTCTCTCCCGAATTCTTTTGCCGAAGCATCCTCCCTCACTGGCCACTCGTCACAACAAACACTTCAGAGAATACCTTCGGATAGATCGGTACAGCAACAACAGCTGAATTTGTCGAGAAATGCAGATCAACCAAATCAAAGCCAGTCTTTTGGTACGGAGGTTCCAAAACCATTCAATGAGCTGACAGGCAGCTTTCTTGCGGGTCCGGATCACTATATGTCATATGCGGAGTATCTTCAAACGCTCAATAATCGTGACGCTGAAAACAGAACAGGTGACGAAAGTGGATACGAGGAGCATTTGAACATAGTGGAGTACCCTGTTGATGAACTTATTACCATGCTTGCATGTCTTTTGACCAAAATAATCGAGGCTAACGATAAGCTTCATCCTAATCATTTTGATAACACAATTGCCGTGAGACAGAAACTTAAAGAGCACAAGAGAAACAAGAAGTTGCAGAAGGAAAGACGAACAAACCAGCCCCGCGAGTCGACTAGCTTTACGCGTGATGGAATTAACACTACCGTGTCTCATGTTGCGGAGGATGATAACTCCGATGACTCGTCCGATGATGATGAAGATGAACTTAAAAACAAATACTTGGCCAACGTTCTTGCATTCCATGGCACTAATGTACCAGGAATTACCCTCCATGCATACCTCACGAGAGTTTTGAAGTATTGTCCTGTTACAAACGAAGTGTTTCTATCGCTTTTGGTTTACTTTGACCGAATTGCGAAACGTGCAAACAATTTTCAGAACAAAAAATCTAGCAGTGGCGAGGAGAATCAAGGGGATCCGGAACAAATATTTGTCATGGACTCTTTCAATATTCATCGGCTTATAATACTGGGAATCACTGTGAGCTCCAAGTTCTTCAGCGATATTTTTTACAAGAATCTCCGATACGCGAAAGTCGGAGGTCTCCCTCTCGAGGAGCTCAATTATTTGGAACTTCAATTCTTACTATTACTAGATTTCAAGTTGATGATTTCAGTCGAAGATCTTCAGAACTACGGTGATCTTTTGCTCAAGTTCTGGAAACGAGAGCAATTGGCGAGCGAAATCGTCAACACACATGGTTCGGAGAATTCATCTCAAAACCAAAGTTCATAGAGTTTGCGTTGCTATTAAGATGATTTAGTCAGTAGCGCTTCTGGAATAACTGAACGCAGAATTGATGAGACGTGCTAGTGTCATTGGATCTTGAGGGTTCACTTGTTAAAGGTTTGAACAGTTAAGTACCTTCAAACATAGTGGGTCAGTCAGTTCACACATATCGGCGGCACCAGACACTCATCTATATATCATAAACAAGAAACTATTCGCAACCGATCTCTATTTCACCAATTTTTGATATTCAAATCAGGCGAATTGTCCCCTATTGTAATAGGGGTATGAAGTCGTTTGGCAAAGGTAAGTTTCAAAAACTGTGCGACAAAACCGAACCGGCTCATCATTATGTATTGTTGTTTATGACCTGTTTGGAGCTAATAAGGCACTTACAGGAGACACACCAAAAGTTCAAATTAGTTCCAGCTGCTTGTTATTGGCGCCAAGAAGAACCATTCTAGAGTATATTATATACCAACATATGCCCACCTGGTATATGACTGGGCCACGATAAAAGATTTCTGCGAATGGTCATAACCAGTTCTTGTCATATATTCCACGTATAAAAAAAAGTATAACGAATTAACGAATACCAAAGCCAAGTACAGTATGTTATTACTTTTTCGTAGGGTTTTTAGGGGATCTAGTATTTTTCTTGTCATACGTGGGTGTTACTTCTCACAAGTGTACTTAAGAACAAGGGCAGGGGTTGTCATATGCTCTAGACTCGACATATACTGTTTTGTTTGAAAAGGAACTCGATGTGTCGCTATAATATTGATACTTTCTGTTTCTGTATTATAACGAGAGATATCTATGGGGAGTGGCTCTACCTTGTTATCTAACAGTCAAACACTACCAAACATTTAGGTGTTATAGGAAGCTATGGGCATCACTCTTGATTATTTGGGCTAAATTCTATTTTATTAACTAGCAATTTTGCAATATCAGAAAGTAATTCCACAATGTTACCCCCAAGAATTTGCTCGAATGTCGGACTGTGGTTTCACTGGGGTCCATTCCCGAAAACACCTTTTAGTTGGGGCTAACTATTGAGGTCAGCCAACACTGTTACGAGAAGACAGAAGGAATGTCTACTACCCCAGGAGATACTTGGAAGAAAAGCAGAAATTACTATGAATCTTGTGCTTGCAGGAAAATAAAATACCGTGAGTGACGTGGTTTTGAAGTTTTTAGAGGGATAGTATCTACAAAGACGGCTAGGTAGGTTTGTTTTGGATCAAGGTACATATGTAACAATGCACCCTGGGCCTATTGAAAGGGAAATTCCCCAGGAATGTAGGTTTACCAGTGTTTTTTTTTTTAAAGTTCTGTCGAATTTGGATGACACATTTGCGGGTTGTCGCAATATATGTGTTCCAGAACCACTCTAGCCCAATCTTGAACGATCTCCTTGTGATTTCCCAGGTTGTGAATCACATGAAAGCTTATATCATTGGAGACTTCCCAGCTTTGGATATCACGAAGTTTAGTTAAACAAAAACCCTCGAAAATTTTTGCGTCTGGGAATGCTGATCAACATATGGAAATAGCTCATTCTCATTGGTCCAAGCGTACTGGCGGTCCTGCTGGAAACTAAAAATTCAAAGCCCAGGGTATAGCATTCTTACTTGAAAAGTCTTCCAATGGACGAAAACGAAAGAAAATGGTCTTTCACTGAGAAAAAAAGACTGATTTCATTGATATTCCTCAAGCTGAGCCAGAAAGTATAACCACGTAAGCACCCATTTAAAACTGAAGCTATGTACTTCTTGGAAGCATATACTTCCATCCAGATAACAGTTGTCGGGTCAAACGTTAACCAGCTTTTTCCGGAATGTGATATTTCAAACTTCAAAATTCAGCTGAAAAGAACCCCATGCGCAACACATACTATATTGGATAATGGCACAGTAGTTGTAAAAAGTCATCACCAAAGACATCCCCTGTGATATCTGTGATTCCTGTGTCACCCACTTTATCAAATGTTTAAACTACTAAGTTTATTCTACAACACATCATCAACCATCATCCAGACCATGAGCTATTCGAATGTATTTGGTTTCAATCTGAACGATCAGAATTAAGAGAAGGGGTTATGAAGCCTCGGATAATAGCAAACCTGAAAGAAGAAAAAAACGAGAGAAAAAAGGAAAATCAATGCAGACGCGAATGTCGAATTGTTCTATTGCTGTGTTCAAAAAAAAGTCTATATAATACATCACTTAAAAACAATCAACACAAAAGTATGCCCAAAAAAAATTACAGAAACATGAACATCATATTCTATTTAGTAGCAAAAACTACTCTTTTTCTCCAAAAACACCTAAACATGCCGCCATTCACGTCCCCGAAGATCTGTCTCGCCCCCTTTTTCACACTCCCATTTCGCAGCTCAACATACAACTCGCGCTGGATAGTGCACCTAAAAGATAAAGACGCCAGACATTCTCGGGGCCTGACCCGTGGCTGCGGCGTGGTGGGCGCGCGCGCAATGTTTTGGCGTTGTTTTGATCCTTCTCCACCCACCCCATAAGTAATCTTTTTCTGCTACTTTTTCTTTTGAACAACAAACAACTTACACCACAATGGCTCCAAAATCTGCTCCAGCTCCAGCTGCTTCTAAGATCACTTACAAGGGTATGTACTCAAAAAAAAACTAACGAGTCAAAAAAGTCACGCGTGGTGGCCATGGGGACTTCAATTAGCCGCCATCATTCGAGTCTCCCTGCTCCTTGTTTTCGACTTCCGTATTTGCGGAAACAACAAGGGAGTCTTTGAGTTCCCTCATTTGTCCTTACCTTTACTAACATGTTCAATAGACATGATCAAGTCCGCCATCACTTCTTTGAAAGAAAGAAACGGTTCT